>LAPY01002418.1:37977-61472 GCA_000970635.1 Eragrostis tef
ATCCCGCCCATGCGAAACCCACCATATCCTCCCATCCCGCCGTACATTCCTCCACCATACATCCCAGAACTTCCATAAAGGCCACCACCCCCATAACCTCCGCCGTAACCCGAGTACATGTTATTTCCATACATCCCCCCACCACCATAAGTATTGCCGTATCCACCATATGAACTGTACATATTGGAACCGCCGTATCCTGTATCCAGGGAGGAAACGTCAGTCTGAGGACAGAAACTGTGTTGTTATTTGAGCCTTTGAGAAAAGGTGAGTACCTCCGTAGGTATTTCCATAGCCTGTTTGCTGCCAAGGCCGTTGGGGCATCTGCCTTGAGACGGTGCCATTTACATTGGCAGGCGCCGCCTTTTTCTCAGTTGCAGCAACAACTTAAAAGGTGCTGGACCGGATGCCCCCTCACCTCCGGAACGCTCCCATGGCTTTGGTGGTGAACCTGCAGAGTGCATTTGCATGTTACCATCACAACTCATTACAATTGTTATTACAAAAAATGACAAGTTTCGTCAGCCAGAGTTCCAAAAAACTAAGTGCTCATAGAGTCAGGAGTACTTTTTTTTTAAAAAAAATTCAACTGCTCAGAGTCAGTACTCGCTTTTGACTAAAAGTGGATGTTAGCAGAATTAGCAGCAAAGCACAGTACTAATGTTGCTAAGACATTCCTGACTGCCGTGCAGGATACAAGCAAAAGTCTCCTAGAAGGATGACGAGCATAATTCACCTACCAGGTTCGGCTCAATTATGAAAGAGAGAACATCAATACTTGGTGGAATAGACAGGAGGTCGATTCACTAGTGATTACTGGACACGAAACTACAACGGGGAAGGACTGAGTGAAGGGTCCTAACTCCTAACCACGCGAGACAACAAGCTCAGGTTAGGGCCTTATTGGTTAGCTGGACGGAGACCAACCAGGCCCGCGGGGTGCAGCCTCGAGGCGATTGGTTGCCTGGATAGCTCCGGGAGCCTGGCCACCCGGATGCAAAAGGCACCGCGCAGCCTGGCTCTGCGGAAACGGATTTTGATTCCGTTTCCAGCGAGCCTGGCTTGCTGCATGCAGCTTTTAATGCTTAATGATGCTATTAAGTATATGATTAGTATATATTAAATGATATTAGTGTATTTTAAACTAGATTAAGATCTATAATTAATAAATAAAACATATTTGAGCATACTTACACAATCTAAACATGATAAGATTATTATTTTCTTAATTTTTATTCCATGCACTATAGTTTCATGCAGCCAACCAAACATCATCTCATCTCAGCCTGGTTCATCACATACAACCAACCAAACAGACTGTTGTGCATACTCATAGCTTGGCTCTGGTGAACCTGGCTCGCTAAATACGAGCCAGGCTGGGTCATGCAAGAAACCAATCAGGCCCTTACTGATCGACACCAGAACAACAATTTCCTAATCATGGTAGCCAATTCGTCAGGGGATCAAGCTAAGGCAACCGTGCCGGGAATACACCTAGCGCCCATAAAAGTTGTTCACACAGCTCAGCAGCGGCCCTGGATTAGGCCCTTGCAAGAATTTTGCCGTAACGAGGCGAAGGCAGCGAACCGGCCCAACCGACTTGCGTCCGCGCATAGGCACGCAGCATCAACCGCACGCATGACGAACCAGCTCGAGCGGGGGAAGAATAAAAATCCAAGCTTTACCCAGCAGCTGCGGCGCGGATCAGGCCCCGAATCGAGCGACCCGCGGCATCAATCGGCCGGATCCTGACACCCAACCGCATCGAATCGAGAATCGGGGGGCGAATTGGGGATCTAGGGCTCGACGGGGCAGGGGGGAGGGGAAGGAGAAGCGACGGACCTGACATGGCGTGCGCGTAGTCTCTGCTGCTGCTGCTGCTCTATCCACCACCCTCCGCTGGGGGAACGAGTCGACGGGTCTGGTCTTGCTCTTGCGGGCCTTTTTTCCTGATTGACGCTCACGCGCTTCCCTGCTCAAGTCCGCGGATAACCAACGCGGCGGCAGTTTTTTTTTTAATTATTATTGAGGGAAAACGCGGCGGCAGTTGGAGACTGGAGGGGAGCAGCCGGTGCTGTGTATCCCGTGCGGTGCTTATTGAGTGTGGGCCTCCAGCCCACGTGAAGAGGGAACTCTACGTTGTTTGGCTCCACACGAAAGCCCATGAATCCGTCAACCACGGCCCACGTTTCCGTCCCCATTCGGCCAGTCCTCCTCGGCAAGATAGAGGAATTTACGAATCGGAGAAGAGCCCTAACCGGCGCGCCCTTGCCGTCCATCGTCGTCGTCCTCCACACCCCCGTCTTCTCCGGCCAGTCCGTCGGTGGCATGGCACAGCCCAATCCAGGACGCCGTGATGAGTCGTCCGCCTCTCAGGTACGCCGCCGCGCGCTATCGTACGTTTTCGATGGATCGATCCATTGACCGACAAGGTTCACCAGCCGACCTCCTAACAGATCCATCGGTGTTGTCCATTTGGTTATAACTGAGCACCAAACCACTAGACCTCGAGAAGTTATGACAGTCCCAGCCAGTAGTAGTAACATAACAAATGATACGTTGGCTAGTCGTCAGGTCACCATTAGACCTTGCTTGATGTTGGAGAGCAGATATTAGATTACGTTTAATTTCACCACGTATATAGTACTAGCTACGGGCTAATATGTATATTGTGCATCTTTAATTGTACATGATACGTAGGTACGCGATTACACATCAGCAATGTAGGCTAGTACTAGCTAGTTTACTAGGGAAAAAGGCTCTCAATTTTTTTTCATTATTATTTATTTGTCCTGACTTTAAATGAGATCATCGAAATATATAGCAGGGTGTAAACAGCGACCACGGAGCTCATGTTGGTTGGAAGGAGGAGATTGATCAGTTGTTGGCGAATTTAAGGCGCGTTTGGCGTTTTAGAGGGGCAAATTTAGAGAGGTCTAAACAAAAAACATCTCGTCTTAAATAGAGTTTAATTACAAAACTAACTGGAGAACCCTGGTCTAAATCGCGAGACGAATCTAATGAGGGTGGTTAAGCCATGATTAGACGATGGTTACTGTATCATTACTGTAGCAAAACATAGATTAATTAGGCTTATTAGATTCGTCTCGCAAAGATGTACCCATATGTGAAAAGGTTTTGTCATTAGACTTTATTTAGTACTCTTAAATAATAAAATTCTCTTTAGTGCTAAAGTTTAGAGGGGTCTAAACGGATGCAACGAACGCGCCCTAAGAAAAGTTGGAATCGTGGAGATAGATGACCAGATAGGTGCAGCTATTATAAGTGACTGGGTTGCTGGAATAATCCAAGCTGAAGCAAAAAGGTAATTCAAGGCTCTACGATCATCCTGAGTACGTACTCCGTATTTGCCTACTCTCGAATGTTGACACTTACTCTATTTCTTTGTTTATTTACATAGAGGAACCCGTAAGGTGTCAGTAAGCAAAAAGATATGGCGGAATTTGATTAAGCCTACTGCTATTGTTTCTCGCCGCATAATGCTCGGTGCTACATCTTCTTGTTGCGGTGTTTATCTATTGGTCTGCCTTTGTTGGTGGGGCCGTAAGTGACTATAAGTGGATACTAATGAATCTGGAATGAAGTCTGGTCCAGATATATGTTTATGGCGATGAGTATTCCCATGATGTAACTATGTGGTGTGCTGTTCTTGCTCTCACCACGGCCTAATTAGTGGATATGCTGCTGTAATCACTCTCAGAGATGGGCAATCGATCTTCATTTCCTTGTCCTGAATAATATATAATTGCGGCGATGATTCCCATTTCACCAACGATTGGTCACTACAGGAGTAAAGGTCTTTCGCTACAGTTTTCCTAGTATATTCTGGTTACATAGTTTCATAACCAGCGGTGATGAGAATGATATTGTGTGCGCAATCTACCAAAAGTTTCGGAGATGAATTTGTAGTAAAAAATTTCAAAGAAAATATTAAATCTACTGTGTACGAAAGAGAAGTAATATTGTTAGCCACCTAAAGAAAAACCATCGGTAAAAACTCAGTTCCTTGTAGTGGATTAATATTAATTTCGTTTTCCGTAAGCCTTGTATTGGATTATGATCCCATTTTTTATTTTTGATAATTAATAATTCCAAAATTTTAAAAGTAGTAAATCAGAAAGGGAATTTTAAAAGTAATAAGGACTCTGTTGTGCTTTGCGCATCCAGTTAGGGATGTTCTTTTTCTTATAGCGTCCACACCGGACGCTGTTCACAATGGCGTCCATGCTTTGGTTAACGATGGGCTGCCCAAATCATCTAACAATCATACTGCGCGGTCAATCCAGAGCCTAACTGTGGGGCTTTATACTCACGCAAAAGCTCGCCATTATATTCTTTTGTCTCCATCTCCATGATTCATCCTAAGATTGTTTCAAAGAGGTAACGACCTTGATGGTTTGCATATACTGGTTGGACGGCTTCATTGTTGCGGAACTTCAGTTTTTTCTCTGATCTGGATTGTCACCGAGGAGATGCGCGAGTCAACATTTTATTTAACCGTGATAATTATTAAAGCATGCAGTACTGTGATTATCGATGGTGGGGAAGATATTTGTTCTAAGACTGGTAATGGTTTCCTGGATGCTTTTTATTGGCCTTACGTGAGCGAGTCCTTGTTGCTTGAACAAGCATTAACTTCATTATTAAGTACCATTGGTGGCAACATGGTTGGGTACACATCTGCTCCATGAAATCATCATACGGCTGCCAACTGACAGTACCATCATATCTTGAATCAAATCAAACTGATGATTTTGTAATATTCAGTACATGAATAATGTTTGTATGCACAGGTGATCAAGTCACGAGTTAATTTACTAGCATATCTGGACGCACACAAAAATAATCAGAGGATAACTCTGGTATCATTAGAATGCGAACCTGAATTTATGAGGAGCAAGAAGAGCGCACATTTTGCTCCAAATCAGTCCCTTCATCATTGTCGTCTTTTTCTAAGGTGCAACGCAAAATCGAGAGGTCCTTGCTTCGAATTTTACCCGGACGTGAAGACAGGGAGCCATCGGCTAGCACGCTGCTCCTCTATCGTCGGAGAAAGTGATGAATTGATGACTACTGCTTACCCGTGGAATCCTGGCTTGACAGATACATAGTAGCGCGGCACGGAGCAAGTGAGGACGGGGGCTGTGCGACATTGTTGGCTGCGGAACCCATAAACGACACCGGCTGGCGGCATCCGTCAGGCGTCACACGCTTCTACAACAAGGCCGGCGACCACAAGCCAGAGGACAGGAGCGGTGTTGGCAGCGGACGCGATAGGGACGGGGACGCTGCCATGCTGCATCGGACGAGTGCGTCGGGTTGGGCTGGCGTCAATGGACCATGTTTACGGCTAATAACAACAGCTTCCTTACCATTTTTAAAGTTTCGCCCTAAATTTATCATTGTTAAGCTTCCATAATTATTGATTATCAAAAGTTAAAAAAAATCCGGTTTAGGTTCGTTAGACTCCTGCCCATGTGGGACTCCGACCCTGGTCGTAGACTCGTAGTGCATTAACCACGGCCCGGCCATGTCATTTGACCATTCCTCCTCGGCAAGAAAGAGAAAAGAATTTTAAGGATCGGAGGCAGATGAAACAGGGCAACCGACCGCTAGCTGCGCCCGCGCTGTACATCATCCTCCACATCCTGCCATCTCCGGCCGGTCCTTCTGTGCCATGGCGGAGCCCTGTCCGGAATCCCATGAGTCGTCGCCAGAGGCATCTCCGCCTCCTTCCTCTCAGGTATATGCCGCATCCAGCTCTCAATAGATCAATCCATCAACTCAACCGAGATCGATCCATCTATTGTCGCCAAGTAAACTTCTCGCAAACAGTCGATGCATCGTGTGCATTTTTGTCATAGGAGTTAGGAATCTTTTCCTTCATCTATAAACATCAACATGAAGTTTTTTCGTTGCAATTGAAATACTGAGTCCAGTCATCGTTGTCCTCCTGCTCCTCGAGCAACAGCATGGTTAGAGGCGAAGGGTTCTACTCCCTCCGTTCCAAAATAAGTGACGTTTTTGAATTTTAGATTTTTCGTTTGACCGTCTGTCTTATTTAAATTTTTTGTGTAAGTACTAAAACAAACTTGTCATGACTAAAGTATTGTTGATGATAAAACAAGTTATACAAAAAAAATAATATTTGCATAAATTTTTTAAATAAGACGGACGGTCAAACGTAATGTCTGAAAGTCAAAAACGACACTTATTCTGGAACAGAGGGAGTATAATTTAACACTCCAGTGCTGCTGGGTGCTCATTCTATTGTTTTTATTCATCTTATTCTTCATTGACATTTTGAGATCGATCTTTGACATCTTCTTTTACATATGGTCGGCATTGAAACATTTACATGTGTACACGCACATAATATATTAAGAACAGATCATGGATATAAAGTTAATTAAACAAGAATTAGTGCAATTTCGGTGCAAACAAGATTATAGGGTACAATCAAGCAGATCACAGATTTCTATATTCATCGACTAACTAGTTTTTGAGAGTGGATTTGGTATTTTCCCTTTAGCTCAAAGACTGTATACTACTAGTTGTTTTTTCTACTGAAGCATGCATTACTATCTCAACCGCGTTTCTCCAATAAATCCTAGCAGGGTGGAGGCAGTGGTGGAGCAGAAGCTGACGTTGGTAGGAAGATGGAGGAGGTTGTTCATTTGTTGGAGGAATTAAAAGAATCGGTAACAGAGCTAGGTGACGCTGTAGCTGGAATTAAAGCTGAAGTAGAAGACGTTCACAAAAAAATTAACGCTGAGGCAGAAAGGTAACTAAAAACGCTAGAGTCATCCTTAATCAATTTAATATTAAGGTATTGATTAATTCTCCAAGTATTTATATAGAAAGGCCAGCAAGAAGTCAATAGCGTACAAGATATGGCGGAATTTGATCAAGCCAGCTGTTGTTGGCGCTGCTACTGTTTCTGATCGTTTACGTATCTTGTGTATATGCTATCGGAGTTTTTGTGCATGGTTTCTTTTCCGCGCTATGAAAGGACAGAAAATAGCCTAAGGCCTAAATTTGGTACGGATAATAATAATAGATGATCAGATTCCATTCTTAGTGGCACGTGAAACAAAACTGACTGTCTTGGTGGCAGCTTATCGATGTGTTGTGCACTTTTATTTGCCTATACCTATTGCTGGTTCATGTTTATATTTTTTTTATTTTTTTTAATACACAATATAACTCAGATGCTCACAACACACGCACACTCACCCCTATGACCGTACATACGCAAACTCTACCTCTATGAGCATCTTCGAAGACTGAGCCTGCAAATCCTCTAGATTGACGAAGTCACCACTGGCACCTTCGCTGTCGGCGGCACGTCGCCTACCGCTGAAAACACAATGCCGTTAAATAATCCTAAAAAATTCGTTCCTAAGACCTAAGGTGAGGAGGAGGCGCGTCGGGTGCATTCAGATCCGGAACCTTCCGCTGTAACGCGTATCACCATGCGAGAGAAAAGCACGGATGGCCCACACTCTATGACAGGCGGGACCGGCTTCTGGGTCTGCGTCTTCTTTTCAACTGTTTTCGCGTGCCGTTGCAACTAAACTGGATGTTTGCTTTAGGACTATATTGGGACTCGTTTGAATCCAAACGATCGAGTGGTCCATTTCGAATGACATCATTGACTACCAGACTCTGAGTGCTTGCCACCGTGACAGAGTGGTCAATGAGCAGTAAGTCGCCCGGACGAGTGGCAGCTGTGACATTCCGAGTGGCTGTCACTGTGACCGAGTGGTCAACGAGCAGTGAGCAGTGGTCAAGAAGCAAGAAGCTAGGTGGTGGCTGCCGAGCGAACCTTTTCTTCTGCCCACCGTAACTCTCGGCCCACCGCAACTCTGTTTTTTTTTAGCGGGCCCATCATAGTTGTTTCAGTCCACTCGCGAAAAATACGTTGGTCTGACCGCCGTCGCGGCTCCGCTACCCCATGCCTCCGCTGCTCCAGTGCTATCTTGAACCCTGCGCGCCATGCTCTTCTTTTTCCCGCCGGCAACTCTTACATCTCTATGGACCTCAACAACTCCCTCTATCTCTATGGTCATCCCCCACACTCCTTTCTAACTGGAACAAATAGTCCATATTACTGGAACAAGTGCTTTCACGCACTGAAACAATTGTTCTGAAGCAATCGGAACAATACTGGAACAATTGTTCCCAAGATCTGGAACATTTGTTATCCTTTCGACAACATCTGCCTAAAAGTTGGGCCGTCCCTTTTTCCTTTGCTGGGCTGAATGCTCAGCAGATGAGCGAGCGTCCGCATGTCGTCGATGGCAGGCGACGATACGGTGTACTGTTCTGCTCTGTCATCGTCCATACTATGTGTTTGTGCGAGGGTCAGTATGCAGGCAGTAATTTTGGCTATCATATCTATAATCAATATGAATATGTGTTTGTTGTTTTTGTCATCGTTAAAGACAATATTCGCCGCCGCAGCTACTAGTTGCACAGAATGTTTCCCCGGACATCCCTGCCGTCCCAGCTGGCCTTGGTTGGTCACACACACGTGCCCACGAATCCGCCTGGCTCATTAAGATCATCCGCCCTCCGCAAGAAAGAAATTTTCTCTTATATATAAATAAGAAAGAAAGAAAGATAATTTAAGGTCCTCCGAGGCAGAGGAACCGCCGCCGGCATCAAGAAGCTCTTGCCGTCCGTACGGTACGTTGGTGCCATGCCGCAGACCCATCCAGAACCCGGTGCTGAGTTGCCGCCGCCGGGCTCGCCGCCTCCCGCCTCTCAGGTACGCCTCCCCTCTGTCGATCCGTCATTCTACCACCATGCATGCATATGCATTCCACCGACGACACAACAGATATGAATCTGTCGGGTATCATCGATCAAAACAGTAGACCTCGAGAAAACAGTTTTGGCTAGTGACAAGTTAAGATGCATAAAATGCTATTGTTTATTTGTAGCCACTGGCCGTTAATATGGCGTTGTGGAGCTAAACACGTGCCTCCGTCATTAGTTGAGCTTTTCGATCCTCATGATAATGGCAGTGACAGATTTTGTTTCAATTTGGCCCACCAGTCTTGCCTAGTATATATGTGTCGCCACCTCCTGTATGTAATACACGGGTGAAGAATAATTCCATATGATATATGGCCGTTTAATAATTACTAGAGGGGCAGTGTCGTCCACTTTTTGTTTTCTAGTATCTGTCGTTTTTGATAACTTGTTAATTTTTGTAATATACATGTCATGCGTATACTCACAAGTTGTAAACATTTGCATATACAATCTTTATTCCAGACAAATTTTAAAGACTCGGGGCATTTAACTAAACAAGATCCAAACACTGCACGGTTAGTACGTGCAAAAAATACAGGATATAATCAAAGCGTTAAGTGTTTAGTGCTATGCATGTTCTCTCATTGACATAATGACATCCACGGTGCACGATTCAAATGAAACTTCAGCCGACCGGTGAAACTGGCAGGTCAGAAGCTACCCCTAAGATGTGGGAACTGATTTCTCTTGGGACAATATTCCTATTTCGTTTGAAGTTTATTACTATGATATATATCATGTAAAAATATACATTATCAAAATAGATATACTAAAATCAAAAAATAGAGAAAGAAAAAATATAGTGAAATAATAAAACATGATATTTTGTTGTCTCATCAGATTTACAGCTTTTGATTGTCAGCGATTTTTGAATCCATCTCAGTTGTAGCTCTTCTAAACATATTTATTCATTGAGTAACTAGATTTTGACTGATGCAGACCGCCTCTGTTGTGTTTCTCCAAAAAACAAAAAATCCTAGCAGGGTGGATGCAGCGATGGTGGTGTTGAAGCTGATGTTGCTAGGAAGATGGAGGACATTCTTCATGTGTTGGTGGAATTAAAAGAATCGGTAATAGAGCTAAATGAAGAGATGGCTAGAATGAGAGCTCAATCAGAAAGGTAACACTACAGTTCCTTGATATTTTTATTTTCATTCGAATGAAACAATCCTTATATTTGTGCATTAATAATTCTACAAATATTTCTGTAGGTGGAATCGGATTAAGTACGCCGCAGGTTTTTTCCTTCCTGTAGGTGTTTATTTTGGTATCTGCCTTTTTCTGAGAGATCTACAGCGAGAGAAACCCTTAGTCGCTCAGCTACTGTCAGACAAGCGATCAGGTTAATAGCCTACACTACTAGAAAATCGTAGCTAGTTTGCGAGAGTTTGAAATTTTGCCGAGTGTATTTCTTTTGGCACTCGGCAAACTTCTTTGCCGAGTGTAAAATGACACTCGACAAAAGCTTTGCCGAGTGCCCGACAAAAGACACAGCTCTTTGCCGAGTAATTTTTTACCGAGTATTGTTTGCCGAGCATTACACTCGATAAACACTTTGCCGAGTATTTTTAAGGCTTTGCCGAGACTTTATGCGTGAGATGTAAAACAAACTGGTTCCATTTTGGTGGCAGCTACTTGTCTCGGCATTGTCCTGTTAGTTGTGCTCTTATTTTATTCTCTCCTATTGTATTCTTTTGTAACCGATTTCCAAAGCAAGCATGCCGCCTCATTTTTCATTTCACCGTCGGTACTTTACCATCACACGCGGAACCAAAGATGAAAACAACAAGAGGCGGAACCGAATAGTACTATTGACTAGTCAAACCAATTTCCATGGTGATTACGCATTCCATGGCCGCCGGTGTTCTTCTCGTCGCCCTGCCCGGCGGCTCGGGTCCTCAGGTAATCAAAAGGTTGACGCAAAGCAAAGGAGGGCGCGAGCGGCTCCGCCCTTCAATGGAAACAACCTGTTCTAAACGGCCAAAACCATAAGGAAATAAACGATTAACCTTCAGGAAAGCGTCGTCTCTGACAACTTGTCAGGAAATCAGTATCAAGAAAGGTCAACCTTTCATGTCGGCATTGCTGATCCCTTTGTCTGAGAGTACTAGATTGTTATGCTCGCAGTTTACTCGACGAGATAGAACCCTTTTATCATGACAGTTTGGATATCGTCAGGAAACACCTATGCCTATCTTCCAAATATAGTGTCCAATGCCCAACATACCCATATTTTTTATTCAATGCATAAATCATTCCATATTGATAGATGTACTCGCAAGTTAGAGATTAATTCAATCGCAAAAAAAAAGAGAGTTAAAAATCAATTCATTTAGCATTTGCTTCAATTGAGCCTGTACTGTGAATAATAATGCACCTTTGACCGATCCCATGATACTGATTTCATATAGTATTCCATTATTTATTTTTTACTGTGTTCTTACTTACCTTTTACAATTTAGCACTATGTCTAATAAATCTTTATCGATGTATCATTTGTTTCACTATGAAACATTATTGTCCTTTCATATATAAAACCACGAGATAAAAAAAATAGATTTATACCATTTTTATTGTTACTAAAAAGATATGCCATTGGCCTTTGGGCATCTTTTGGTCAAAAACAAAAAGATATGCCATTGTAATAAGAAGTCATCTTGGGCGAATGAGTGAAACAGAAGTTAACGCAAGTCCACTCCTGAAAACAGAGCATCGCTTACATGAACTGGCAATATCATTGGCATATATATGGCATCCATTCAAAAGTTCTTTTTTTTGGCTCGTCCACTTGAAAATGTTGACAGTTGTGGTCTTCATATATACATGGGGGAGTTTTATTTTACGAAATATAGGGAAGCCCAGCATCTGACACCCATATACGCGCACGGGTACTCATTCCTACACACACACACACACACACACTACCTCTATGAGAATCAATGAGAGACTGGGCAGATGATCTTTAGACTCATGAAACTATTGACTAGTCAAACCAATTTCCATGGTGATTACGCATTCCATGGCCGCCGGTGTTCTTCTCGTCGCCCTGCCCGGCGGCTCGGGTCCTCAGGTAATCAAAAGGTTGACGCAAAGCAAAGGAGGGCGCGAGCGGCTCCGCCCTTCAATGGAAACAACCTGTTCTAAACGGCCAAAACCATAAGGAAATAAACGATTAACCTTCAGGAAAGCGTCGTCTCTGACAACTTGTCAGGAAATCAGTATCAAGAAAGGTCAACCTTTCATGTCGGCATTGCTGATCCCTTTGTCTGAGAGTACTAGATTGTTATGCTCGCAGTTTACTCGACGAGATAGAACCCTTTTATCATGACAGTTTGGATATCGTCAGGAAACACCTATGCCTATCTTCCAAATATAGTGTCCAATGCCCAACATACCCATATTTTTTATTCAATGCATAAATCATTCCATATTGATAGATGTACTCGCAAGTTAGAGATTAATTCAATCGCAAAAAAAAAGAGAGTTAAAAATCAATTCATTTAGCATTTGCTTCAATTGAGCCTGTACTGTGAATAATAATGCACCTTTGACCGATCCCATGATACTGATTTCATATAGTATTCCATTATTTATTTTTTACTGTGTTCTTACTTACCTTTTACAATTTAGCACTATGTCTAATAAATCTTTATCGATGTATCATTTGTTTCACTATGAAACATTATTGTCCTTTCATATATAAAACCACGAGATAAAAAAAATAGATTTATACCATTTTTATTGTTACTAAAAAGATATGCCATTGGCCTTTGGGCATCTTTTGGTCAAAAACAAAAAGATATGCCATTGTAATAAGAAGTCATCTTGGGCGAATGAGTGAAACAGAAGTTAACGCAAGTCCACTCCTGAAAACAGAGCATCGCTTACATGAACTGGCAATATCATTGGCATATATATGGCATCCATTCAAAAGTTCTTTTTTTTGGCTCGTCAACTTGAAAATGTTGACAGTTGTGGTCTTCATATATACATGGGGGAGTTTTATTTTACGAAATATAGGGAAGCCCAGCATCTGACACCCATATACGCGCACGGGTACTCATTCCTACACACACACACACACACACACTACCTCTATGAGAATCAATGAGAGACTGGGCAGATGATCTTTAGACTCATGAAGTCATCATAGGCATCTCGGTGTGATGGGGACATCAACGACCACTGAAAGTATAATTAGCCATATGTAACAATAGTGCCAAATCTGGAACTCCAACACTGGTGGGTTGGTTCCGCCACAAGGAACGTATAACCAACTTAGAAAAAAAAATCTTATTTGGACATAAATCATGCCTCACTTTACATCAGTCGCACTAATCCATTACTATCTGAGTTGTGTATGAATTGATCTTCAACGTACCCAATGACAAAGCTTCGACTTCGATCTTGACTTCGTTTTGGATGCCTGAAGTTTATGTTTGCATTTTCATCAAAGGAAAAGGTGGGCACTGAGGTTGATCCTAAATACCTTCTCATGAAATTTATCTTGAATCGCGGTCTTTTGCCTTTTGGGCCGAGCTTGAGTACAAATTTTGCCAGAGAAGTAACACCCCTCTTTTCACATTGAATTCGTCCAAATACTCAGAATTTCGGAGTTAAATTATCAGCGTCGTCCACGATATACATTGACTCCTGCAGACCTGCGACGCTTCCATCCCTCCATCACCTTCAACAAGAAAGACCGCGCCCGTTCAAAAAAAAAAACAAGAAAGACCCCGCCCGTTCAAAAAAAATAAAAAACAAGAAAGACCCAGAAAAAAGTATAGAAATTGAAGGGTCGGGAGTCAGAGGAAGCAGGCAACCAAGCCCGGCCCTAGCCCTAGCTGCGCCGTCGCCGGTACGTCTTCCTGCACACCCTGCCTTCCTCGGCCAGTCCATCGGCGCGATGGCGCAGCCCAATCCGGGACCCCGTGATGAGTCGCCGCCGGAGGCATCTCCACCACCCGCTTCTCAGCCTCTCAGGTACGTCGCCGCCTTCACTAACATGCATATGCGGCATGCGCGCAGTTCACCTACCCAACTGAGATCGATCCGTAGGCTTGACCTCGAGCAAGTAGTAGATGTATCGTGAGCGTTTCTGGCCGTGCCATGTCAGAGTCCTGATGGCTCCATCTGTACTGATCTTAGACCTCTCACCTTCCTGCTAGTCAGGTACGTCCGTTTTTAAATCGGCTCTCGATCGATCGATCATTCATGCATGCGATTAACGGACCGACCGACAGGCTCACGAACTAAGAGTAGTTTTTTACTCCGCGAGATGGAACCAGTATATATACCTCTCGAGCCAACTTTTGCAGCAATAAATCAAGATGCATTGTGCATGCAGCATAACCATATAGTTTTTTTTTGAAGTATAAAGTTTAGCTACTGCATACGTTTCAGTTTTCTGATTTCTGCATAGGTTGTTACTGATCTTGCAAGAAATCCTAGCTACATAGTTCGCCCCCGGAAACCATCGGGGCATTGACCACGACTTATTTTTTCTTTTTTAAAAAAAGTTTTGGATTGAGGTTCATGCTTATAAAAGTTTCCCCGATACCACATTGCTTGTTCCACCATATAATGATACAAATACTTATTCCACAGAAAGTGCTCTGTTTATATATATTCCAAATTGACCTTTTTCTATCTTTCAAACCTATACAAGTAGTTCAATCACTAATTTATATAACGTTTTACCATTATATAATAATAAAATTGAACTTTCTGTATTGAGAATTCTCACCCACAAAAATAGATATAATGTTGTCTTGATTCGATCAAATCTTTCTCTAGCTGGTTTCAGGATAAATCTACCAATATCTTTTTATTTGACCAATATTTGTGATTTATGTTTTGCCATTTACGATCAAAATTTAAAAACTCACTTCGGCAAAATCTTGAAAGTCTTATATTTGCTGACGGAGGGGGTATGTATTAGCCCCGACATTGTTCAGTACAAGAGTGTATTATTTTGGCATATATTGTGAATGCTTCACTTCAACGTACTTCCTATAATACACTTACATGATGACCAATTCCATGTTACTTGAGAATTTAATTAATTTACAGAGAAAAAGGTATTGCCTCATTTATTTCAGTTTGTTCTCACGGAATGCTCTTTCTTATATTGACTTTCCAAAGTAAATTTCAGCAGTATTTTTAATATTTTTTAATCAGTGCTTCATTCAGTTCACAAGGTAACACTACCGTCTTTTCGTATATTAAAAACCGCAAGTGTCAACTTTGCTTTTAGTTTGCATAGACTGAATGCCTCACTTGATTATTCCTGTCTATCTATTTTAGCCATATCCATCTGAGTTATGTACATTTCTCTGATTATTCGAAGGAGGGTGGGCATGACAGCAATGGTGCTGCAATTCAAGTTGCTATGAAGATGGAGAAGAAGCTTGATCGTTTGCTGGAGATTTTAAAAAGTACCGAAATGGAGGCAGACGGCATAAAAGGAAGGATTATAGAAGAGGTAGCTGGAATTAAAGCTGAAGCCACGAGCACGAGGTAAAATAGGCACCGCAAGTATCCTTAATTATCTGATTTATTTAACTGAAAAAAAGATATGAAACTCCTAAGAGCATTTAGGAATTGCTCATTCCTTTTAACTTGATATTTAGGGAGGCCATGGAGGAGGCAAGAAGAATCGATCGTAACTAGGAGCTGGCGTCGTAGGATCACGCCCTGCTATTACGACTGTTTATTGCCTCTCACTGCTCACTGTTGTGCTTGCATCTTATTCTTCTGGGTACTACGACGCAGCAATATAATGGAAACGTGTCCTCAACAAGTTGGCGCCATACCTTGGAGTGGCTGTCTGGTTACAAGATAAACTAGGATAATGTTTCTGTCGTACTTTCTTGCGTCTGCTGAGGTTTCTAGAGCCAGCACTTTTGTGTTTCAATATAGTGAAAACAAAAGTTGTATAAAGGAGAGACTACATCCTCGTCCGCGATTATCTAGATCACTCTATTACACTGTGGTTGCTACATACTAATTAGCTGGAAGAGTGACGTTGTCCATTGCCGAGAATATCCTCTCTCTCCTACATGACGTCAATGAATGTACTATCATCCCAGCAACACATGCACCAAACCTCCCTATCGCCATTTCCTGATTTCCTCCCTCTCATGGCAATGGCAGCCGCGCGTAGTGTACTTTTCTAGCGAAAGGCCATTGCTGCCTTGCCCTTGTCTGCCTTTATTGTGAGCTAGAACTTCGAAACTCAAATGAGATGATCCTAACTCCATGTGGATCTTTTTTGCCAGGTATGCTAGCGTGCATATGGGTATGACCGGTCTAGGTAGACTGCTGGAGGTGAACTGGAATCTGCACTATTGTAGAGTTCATATTCCAGCGTTTTCCACTGAACCTTCTCGTCTCATGGGAGTAAGCTTGCTCCATGTATGTCGTTTTTCTCCCAAGCAACCCGATGATTGTTCCCCACACATCCACCACGCCACGTAAACTGCCAACGGTCATATCCAGTGAACTCGGGGAAGATCAAAAGATCCAGAGGCAATCATCTTCGTCCTGGCACTGGCATCCGCATGACCTCCTATGGTTCACCATGTGACGGAGCCGCCTCAGCCCATGTTCATTGTGAGCGGCTCCCCATCCCGGCCAGTCCCAGGTCAGCCTCACCTGCCGGCTTCGTTCTCATGCACGGGCAAACTACGGAAAGGCAGAGCAGCTAACTAAACTAGTTTCCAATCGATGCTTGGCCGGATGCCACAGCGTAGCTACCCTTCCCCTGCCTGTCACACTCATCCGATTGCCCGGCTAGCAAGGCAAAATCGATGAAGGGTCACAAGACTCACAACAAAACATCATGGCGTACAACTTTTCGAACAGTCAGGTGTCAGCAAGCAGCTTGAGTTAGGAAATAGTATAACATTTACCTGTTGTTATTTCCTTCACTTCACCCTTTGGTGGCACTACGTTCAGAACAACAGCGCTCAGGAGGTCAAGAGTTTGCATTAGTTGCTACGCATGCTCACGAGGCACCACGACTTGCTATCCAAGGCGACGCGCGCTTGGCCCCAAAACGCACGCCGCTGCTAGCCTGCTAGTACTTTCATTCTCCTCCCGCGACTACTCTTCTTCTCCCGGAGTACACGTACCACTGCACTTCTCCTTCATCTTCCTGCTGCTATACATCACGCACTGATGCTGCTCACCACCCATGCTCAGTCCATGGACGCCATCGCGCAGGACGTGGACGCTGCTCACACGCAGGACACACCTTTCGTCGCCGCCGTCGCGCCTGGCGCCGTGTTCATTCACGTTCAAACATGAGTTCTTCAAACGTTCACGCAAACCAGGATGGCAACACACGCACCAAAGTTTCAACATGCAGCGCGCGAGCAAACACGCGCCATGCAAAAAAACAGCGTCTATGAACTGAGTGCGAAGCAAAAAAATAAACCGGCCATGCAAAAATTCGCGTTCAGGCTACAAAAGAAAAAGAAAAAAAAACTCAACGTTCATCCCAAGATAAAGTCAGCTACGACATCAATTTGAAAACTGAGGGAGTTATAGGTTATTAGGTGATTATCGGGTTCGTTTGGACCTGATCCTTTGGTTTGTCAAACAATCCCACGATGCCACAGTTAGCTCCAGTTGTACAAGGGCTCCTGTTTTGGTTAGTCACGAAGCCGTTTTTATCCTCGACGAGTCGTACCAGGTCTGGCTGAAAGAGCTCTTGCATGATCCTAGGAAGGAAACTATACAGAGGCAAAACAAAATTTCCCGATCGCATCTTCGTCACCAAGTAACAAGCCAAGAAACTCACGGACGCCGCCATGGCGCTGCCGCTGCGCCACCTTGCCAGGACCCTCCGCGTGGCTCGGTGCCGCCCTTGTCTGTCGGTGCCGCGGACGGTGCCGGCGAGCTCGCGTCCTTTCAACTCTCAGGAGCGCTTTTTCTCCGCTCTCGACTGATCAACGGCGAGGAACTTAAAACCCCGGCGTGACTGGCATGTACTACCACGATCGATCGAGCTCCTTGGTAGTGGTACTATGTATCACCAAACCAGGGGACTAGTTAGAGCTATCTGTTCATCCAGACAATCAACAAATATATCTTATTAATTAGTAGCATCTTATTAAGCTTTTGGTGCAAATCAGTCCTGGCAGGATAGACGATCCCCTAGGGAGCTTGAGCGATGGCAAGCGGAGCGCTTAAAGACTGCGAGGTAAGTAAAGGTCTCCCGGCCACGAGCTTTCTTCCCTTGCTCCATCTAACTCTGCCGGCCAAAATTAGAGACCTCTAAGTCTCTAATGTTGTTTACATCTTGATGCATGAACATGATTTTTCTTTCAGTAGAGAGGACCTCAAGAAGTCAAGACTAGAGACAATATTGGAGGTATTGTCGGGAGTGGCTACTTATACCAGCATCACTGCTGCTCTCGGAGTGCTCGTTTTTGCATCTGGTGGTGTTGGTTTTTGTTACGGAACACTCTTTGGAATCATGGTTTATGCGGAAGCTCTCAAGATTCTTAAGAAGAAACAAGAGGAACCGCAGAAGCTTCTTAGGGAAAAGGAGGAGGAGTCCTCTCTAGAATCTGAATAAATGCGTGTTGGGTTCAAAAGTGGCTCTTATTCTGACTTGTTTATGCTACGGCTGTTATACAGCCTCTCTATTGTTGCTTTGCAGTATTAATTTTGTACTCGATGTGTTGAAACTGTGGTAGGATAGTTATTACTTATTAGCGGTAATGCTTGTATACTATAATGTATTCTTTGATGTGGATGTTAGAATATTCACACAACCCCTATTGATCAGGCGCCTGAAATTTGGAGCAGTTTCAGGTTCGGGTTCAAGCTAGTTTAGCGATGAGGCCTTTGAGGATCTCTAATGGCTGCCAAGCTTAATTAGAAAAAGGTCAGGGGAGGTGGCCAAACAGGCAATGGGCCGCGAAAGACGGTGCAGCGAGGTGCCATCGGCGATACTGGATCCGAGTGAGACAAGCAAGCAATGGGTGGGGAATCTCAAAACTTAGAGAGGTTAGCGTAGCGGGGGAGGCGCTCAACCCAGCAGTGGAAAAGCTGCCATGAACGGAGGCGCGATATACAGGGGTTGACCAGTGTGTGTGTGTATGTGTGTGTGTGTGTGTGTGTGTGTGTGTGTGTGTGTGTGTGTGTGTGTGTGTGTGTGTGTGTGTGTGTGTGTGTGTGTGTGTGTGTGTGTGTGTGTGTGTGTGTGTGTGTGTGTGTGTGTGTGTGTGTGTGTGTGTGTGTGTGTGTGTGTGTGTGTGTGTGTGTGTGTGTGTGTGTGTGTGTGTGTGTGTGTGTGTGTGTGTGTGTGTGTGTGTGTGTGTGTGTGTGTGTGTGTGTGTGTGTGTGTGTGTGTGTGTGTGTGTGTGTGTGTGTGTGTGTGTGTGTGTGTGTGTGTGTGTGTGTGTGTGTGTGTGTGTGTGTGTGTGTGTGTGTGTGTGTGTGTGTGTGTGTGTGTGTGTGTGTGTGTGTGTGTGTGTGTGTGAGGGGAGAGAACCCATCAATCGTTCGTTCGCATATGCATGGATGGTAAAGCCACCAAACCATGTTACTCCTGTGTCAAGATCTACGACTGCCAAAGCCGGCTGTGGAAGCACAAGGGCAAGGTCCAGGAGCAGGCAAAGGAGATTGTTCAGGCCCTCACCCTGGAGGCTGAGCTCGGCGACACGCACTTCTTCGGCGGCGCGGCCTTCGGCTTCGTCGACGACGTCGCACTGGTGCCCTTTACCAGCTGGTTCCTCACCTACGAGAAGCAGGCCGGCTTTGTCGTCGCGGAGCACTGCCCCAAGATCGTCGCCTGGGCCGGCCGGTGCCAGGAGCGCGGCATCGTCGCCATGGCGTTTGCCGACCCTGACAAGGTACGGTGTTCCAGGGTGTGTGTACTGGTGCTGGTAGTATTGCTTGAACATGACCAGCCACTTCATCACAAAAGAGCCTCACCTTGGCGCTGAGTACTTATTACATTTATTTTTATTTGGTGGCAATCAAAATTAATTTGGTGTACATCTATCAATTGTATTTGTTGTTTAGATACGCAATTTCTTTGTATTATTTAGAAGTATATCTATGTTATTATACATCACCAAGATAAACAAGTGTTCTACGAACCTAGTGTTAATTAGATAATTAAATACAACCAGAGTAAGCGTTCCGTCCAACCAGGAAGCCAGCCTACATGTGTACCATTTATTCATGTACATATACACTTACTCATACCACCACACAAATCTACGCACAGTCGCACCTCTACGTACGTACACGCCCAACCTACAACTACACTCAGCAATGAAGATTGCGTCATTTCAAAGATCACTCAGGACCGAATCCGATTGATTCCAAGAAATCAAACCCGACTAGGTGGTCGCGCTGCCGACGATGAGCGCAAGATCAGTCGGGACAATGCCCATCCTCCTAAACACATCTACAACTACTCTCTCTCTGTCCTTAACTTTATCTGTTGCCTCTTCTTTTATTGTAACCTCGTCTTGAGACTCACCACTTTTGCCCATAGCTTCAAAGCATTTGCGGATTTCATCGCATCTTGCATCGTGCAGTATAATCTTAAAGCAGGTTTTCCTCTTCCCGCTGCTAATGCCGATTTCTTAGATTAACTAGTGAGCATTTTGTTGGGTTCTTTTTTGTTGTTGTTTCTTGGTTGGTTTATGCTGCCGAATCCGTCAACATTTGAGGGTTTTGTCTCACCTCCTTTGTGTTTAGATTCATAATGTTCCTGATCACCATCATTTGTTATGTTTGTTGTGCATTGTTTACATCTTTGTTTCTTGGTAGATTTCCCTTGCGCAGAAGGTTTTGATCTGACCGTATTTGCTAAGAATTCGAAGCTTAACACACACACACACACACACGCACACGAACAAATGTTGGCGACATACTGGAGCTGCTTGTTTGGTTGGTTCTGTGGTGTGTGTGTGTGCAGCTGCTTGTTTGGTTGGTTCTGTGGTGTGTGTGTGTGCAGCTGCTTGTTTGGTTGGTTCTGTGGTGTGTGTGTGTGCAGCTGCTTGTTTGGTTGGTTCTGTGGTGTGTGTGTGTGCAGCTGCTTGTTTGGTTGGTTCTGTGGTGTGTGTGTGTGCAGCTGCTTGTTTGGTTGGTTCTGTGGTGTGTGTGTGTGCAGCTGCTTGTTTGGTTGGTTCTGTGGTGTGTGTGTGTGCAGCTGCTTGTTTGGTTGGTTCTGTGGTGTGTGTGTGTGCAGCTGCTTGTTTGGTTGGTTCTGTGGTGTGTCGCCAACATTTGTTCGTGTGTGTGTGTGTGTGCAGTTGCTTGTTTGGTTGGTTCTGTTGTGTGTCGCCAACATTTGTTCGTGTCACTCTTTCTGTTCACAGCTGCTTTTTTGCTCTAATTATACCTCTAACCCCCTAACTATCTCTAATCTCGCTATATGGAAGCAGAATCAAGAGTTCCAATGATATTGGTAGCTAGACTCAATTCAGCAGTTGGCTCTATTTCTACAGTAATCTCTATTATTGATGAAGTCATCCAGTTTAGGATGACGCGAAGAACCGGTTTAGGTTGAACGACAGATTGTAGAACTCCTCGATCCGGTTGTCCCCATGGAACATCATGAACCTCGTGCACCATGGCATGCCACGGTCCTTCAAGGCATACCTCACCTCAAGCATGTTGTACAGGACCACTGAGATGATGAACCCGATAGTTGGGGTGAGGAGAAGATGGTGTTGATAAGGTCATTGAACTGCACATTTCATATCAGCCATTATCCGACGCTATTTGATCGAATCCAGGACAAAAAATAATAGTGGATTAGGATATGGATTGAGTGGTGTGTGTAACGAATCCGAAAATCATATGATTTGAGGAAGTTTATAATGATTATACACCAAAAAAATATGATGCAAATCAAGAGATTGATATGGATAGATGGGAAAATGCATGTTTCATTGCTTTCAAAAATATGCTTGTTTCAGTGTTAACTTTATATTTCTTGTGTTCGTGTGTGTGTGTGTATAGCTGCTTGTTTGGTTGGTTCTATGGTGTGTCGCCAACTTTTGCTCGTGTCTCTCTTTCTGTTCACAGCTGAAGCTCTTGTTTCTGATTTCATCCAGTGATATTTCTTGCTTCAGTGTGAGGAGCTCCTCGTTACTTACTGATTGTTACCACTTCACCATGTCAAATTGAAAATTGTTAAGTGGCAGTGAAGTGTGCCGAACACAGGTTATGATCGAGCGCTGATTGGACACACGTAGTCTTCCAACTGGCTCTGATTGAGCTGCCACGCCACGCCACGCCACAGCATGATTAGTTGGCCAGGAATAGACAAATGGAGAGGAGCAGCTGATGGAGGAAGCGTGTGATTATCAACCAGTCCTTACAAAAAAAATATGAAGGGCGTGTGATTCTGATTGAACTGCCACATAAATCCATCTGCCACGCTACGATGAAGAGTCTGCTCTCGCACTCCTCGCACACCACCGACAAGAGCTGACGGAGAAAGCCTATCCGAATCGATCCATGGCGACGACCCCAATCGTGGTGCTGCTTCCTGTGTGGGGCTCCGGCCACCTCACACCCATGTTCAAGGCCGGCCGGCGCCTGCTCGCCTGCTGCAGCGGCCGGGCGCTCTCGCTCACCGTGCTCGTCATGCCGCCGCCGACAGCGCAGCAGGCGGCGGAGGTCGAGGCCCACATCCGCCGGGTGGAGGAGGAAGCCACCGTTCGGTTCCTCCGCCTCCCCGCCGTCGAGCCCCCGACGGACCACCAGGGCCCCGTGGAGTTCACCATGTAACATTATCATCCTTCAGATATATTAAAAAAACCACGAGATGAAAAAAAGGATTTATACCATTTTTTATTGTTACTAAAAAGATATGCCATTGTAATAAGAAGTAATCATGGATGAAATGAACGTCTGACATCCATATACACGTATAGGTACTCATTCCTATACACACACTCTACCTCTATGAGAACCAACGAGAGACTGAGTAGATGATTGTGAAATTCATGAAATCACCATAGACATCTCGCTCTTGATAGAGACATTGCCTATCATTAAAAGAATAGTTAGTCGTAAATGTGACACTAATGCGAAGTTTGGAATTTCATCACGGGTGGGTTTGTTCCATCACAAGAGGAACCTAACCAGCTGAGTTAATTTGCATGCTCAGTTTTGTGGGAACATTTTATTCGACATACATCATGCCTCACTTTATGTTAGTCACGAACACAAATGCATTGCTATCTGAGTTGCGTATGAATTGATCTTCAACCCAGTGACAATGCTTCGACTTTGACTTTGACTTCCTTCTTGGATGCCTGATCCGGACGGCGAGCTCGACCCGCTGCGCGCAAAGCTCGGCTGGCCTTAGAGCCGTGGCAAGGCAGACGACGAGCTCAACCTACGGGCCACGGCATGCGTTAGCTAGCGAGGTCGCCGAGTTCCGGCATGGAGCGACGTCCGGGCCGGCGATGCGAGCAAGCTCCAGGCCATATGGCGACTTACCGGGGCTGTCTATCCTCAGATGACCCAAACTTCAGCATCTTTCGGTCATAATTTCTCTCTTAGACTGTTTCTTTCACCTTCCTTCTTCCTTCTTTTCTCCCCAACCTTCCTTCTTTTCTCCCCGTCGCGCGCCGCTGGCCCGGGCTCGCTCGCCGGCGTCCTCC
>LAPY01002419.1:27526-38362 GCA_000970635.1 Eragrostis tef
TATATATATATATATATATATATATTTGTAAAACCTCATGTTTGCTGGTCGTTGGAAACCCCAGGTATTTTGGAATGTGTGCTTAATCCTATGTTTTGTGATTTAAAATTATCAAGAAACATCACCACATTTTCAGATAACTATTGATTTGACATGGGGAATTCGGTTTTAATGTCCCGGGATTATGTGGTCATGACCTGATTTATTGGTTCCATCGACTAAATCGATCGGGATACTCTCTTCACTTAAGCATTAATGATAGATGCAGATGCCGTATTAACAAGTAATTTTAGGAAAGGTGGGGTTTTGTGAAACGATATTACTAAAAATCCTATGTTAAGTGACAAGTCAAAATACATGTGGTTTTATAAGATAATGACCGCTAAATATGAGGTTTTACGATATTTACTCTTACACAAACTCTTGGATTATGGATGGTACAAAAGTTTATTACACCACGGAATTGAAAGCAGTGTGAACCTTTGGAGATTTTGGTTCACTTTTCTTCCAGGTATCACTTGCCTCAATATCAAAATTAAATGCAACGATCTTGACGACAATATGGAAGGCAATATAGTAAGGAATGAGATGCTTGCTCCTGTAAAGAGCGTGATATAGATGTGCAACAGAACAAAATTTGATCAGTGGAATTAATGGTTCAATTAATTTTCTTGTTATGTTTTGGAATTG
This sequence comes from Eragrostis tef, assembly GCA_000970635.1. Taxonomy (NCBI): domain Eukaryota; kingdom Viridiplantae; phylum Streptophyta; class Magnoliopsida; order Poales; family Poaceae; genus Eragrostis; species Eragrostis tef. Next base: position 28,217 of record LAPY01002419.1, read on the forward strand.
AATAGATTTGGATGCCTAGCTAGATTTCTTTCTTTCTTTCTTGTTGTACATGAACTCTTTTAATTTATTGTGATTTGTTGAAGTCACAGCGTAATAAGGAACCTCTTGGCATGGCCTATTCTTGACTTTTGCTTCTGTAACACTGTAGCTACACTATGCACATATTGTATCTCTCTCTCACACACGCGCGTTGTAAGTCGGTGAAGCTACAAAAACTGGCTCAAATTTAGGAATTGAGGCGTGCTGCGCAGCAACACAGTCCATCTGCAATGCATAAGTAAGTTAGAAAATCGTGCCGAATGGCCCTTAAGTTGTACTTTTGAAAAATAGCAACAGCATTACTGATAAAAACAATACTAGTAGAAACATCAACATGAGTAGTAATAAAAGTATTAATAGTAATAATTATAGTAATAATAATTTGTCTCATCATTAATTAGTTGGCTATTTTTATTAAATTCATCTCTCAACTATTTTCGCCAAGATCTCAATTCAACCGTCAAGATGCACCCCACCTCTACCTTAGTCTCCCGAATCAATCTCAAGTGAACTATTGGGGGAAAAACATGTCCAGCGATATCCCGAATTCCGACTCCCAGAGATCCGATTAACTACGTACCCCTCCTGGTGCCTCTTTGGCATTGTCCCTGGTGCCAACGAGGCTCGCCAACCATCCTCCTCCCTCCCCTGGTACACCTCCTCCCTAATGTGGCGTTCATCCTCAACTCTGGTACAAAGCCCCATCTGTCGTATTTGTCTTGATCGACTTTGGCAGCGCCACCGCTGCCCACTCTTGCTTCCATCGCTAACCACTGCATGCACGGCACCCTGCTGACCTCCATTGACCTCCTTCACCAACGCTATGAGGGGTGTCCCACCAACTAATCATTCCCCTCTCTGCCCACCACCACCGCCGACTGATTCACGTCCCAAGGGATGCCTCAAAGGCAGATGGTAGGTGATCTCCAACAACCCTTAACTCCAATTTGCTTGTGAGGCTAGTAAAAAAAAGTCAACTTATGTGGAGCAATACGGTAATGATGATGATGGAGAAGAAGTAACAATAACGGCATCCATTGTATATTTATAGTTGGACCTTTTGTACTTTGTACAGTCTTAACACACACAAAATTATATATGTACTATCTGTATCCATGAAAAATGTATTCATTATTATCAAACTACTCTTCTAATAAACCATATAAACCAAGAAAGGCAATCGAACCTATACATGACACATGGCGCTTGGCATAAAGTACTAAAGTAGGAAATACATGCAACATTCAACAAAGTAACAAACAGGTCAGGCCACGTAGCCACCGTTTGGACCGCACGTGATGCATGCATGTAGGTGGATGACGCATGAGATTAGCCATGTCACTCTCTTCGCCATTATGCATGTGTTGACGCCATCACACAAAAAATCAAGACAGCAACATAAAACATTTGCCTTTACCAAAGCACAAGTCATGTTCATGAAGCGAAATATAGTAATTAATAAAGAACAGTGAGATTTAATGTCGATTACACGTTCTTATTAGGACACGTTGCACATACAAAAGGAACTAACAAGAATACACCGATGTGGATCGTCGATGGAAACGAATATACAACACTAGTAGCATATACATATTCTTCGCTCTCCATGGCTCTTTTAATTTCTCCCTCCTCCAGCGACCTCTTCGACGAGCAATTAATTAATTACTGATTAATTAACTCGTATCGTACTTAGGTACTCGCCTCTCCTCCGTCCGTGACAAGCTTTGCATGCATGTGGGCCATGCAAGCGTCTCATGTCACACGGACGGTGGGGCCGCGGGTCACGAAGGCGTCGAAGTTTCTGTTCTCTGCTGCCGCCGCAGCCTGGGCGGCGCAGTTGGTCCTCGCCATCTCGGCGACCGGGTGAACCTCGGAGCTCTTCTCGGGGAGAGCGGGGCTGAGCTTGGCGATGTTGACGATGATGTGCTCGTCCGCCGCGGTAGGGAGCTTGCCAGCGTCCTTGCCCTGGGCGACCACCGGCGTCTTGTTCATGTAGAACATGTACAGGCCCATCTGGACGATGCCGAAGGTGAACCCAAGAATGTTCGGAAGCTGCAGAAGTTGATATCGGCGGATCAGGATCAATATATGATGATGGATGGAAAGATTCGTAACGATTAACTGATCAAGAAAGTATTATCAGTCATGGGTTATAACTTACCGCGACGTATTTGTCCTTGATGAGAAGGCCGTAGAGGAACCAGACGATGGCGCTGAGGGTGAGTGAGAGGGAGAGGGAGAAGGGCATGTACTCCACGCTCCTTGTCTGGATCACACGTTTCTGCACGCACACAAACACAAACGATTAGCAAAATATTACGGTTGCAGGGTCAGGTAGTGTATAGGCATCGAGGATGAAGTACTCACAATGATGCTGAGTGGTGCGACAAACACGCTGACAGAGAAGCCAACGCAGATCCAACCGAGCATGACAACACGCTTGTCTCCCTTAAAGAGCAGGAGCGTGACGAGGAGGATGAGCCCAAACACGCCGCCGTTGAGGGCGGCCATGATCTTGGCTGTAAACAGTCTTCCCTTCTTCGTGGCATAAACGAAGTACATGATGATGTAGATGCTCTCGATCACACAGCCGGCGGCATTGATGGTGATGAGGAATCCCTCCCCGGTCTTAATTAGCGCGTAGAAGATCCACAACATCGCGCTGAAGAGCGCCACCACATAGGGAACCGACTGAAAACCCGCTGTCGACTTGGTCTTATAAATGCGATAGAACGTAGGTCTGCAAAGATATACGCGTTGTTTTCAAATTTTCAGGTCTGGAAATGACTAAAATCTTCTAGTGAATATTGTAATGTGAAATTAGCAAGTCACTTACATCGGGGCCAAGAAGGTCATGAAGGAGATGATGTTGCCTGCAAAGCGATAAGAAAACATGAAGATTAGGTGCGTTTTTCAGCAGTTAGCAAAGGAGTCCAAAGCTACCTACACAAATGATATAATTCGCAATATCTGAACACGTTACATCTTGTCTGAGGTTGATTGGTTTCTTTTATTGGCAAAGCTTGGCAAGTCTTTATTGTTTCAGAGATTAGCTCTTTTATGTTATGGTGCTCGATGACGATGTCACTAAAGTACTGACTCTTGTACTAGACTCAGTTGGACAGAGAGATAGGTTCCTATCTACAAGTCCACGATAAGAAATGAGTCGTAGAGAAAGGAACTAGGGATATAACAGCGGTGATCAAAGCTAGTGGTGATGCTTATGCTTAGAACCTGGCGTAACAAAGTAATTAGGCGACAAGAAATTAATTTTTAGAATTTTTTTTGGAAGCTAAGACAGCCTCCACTACAACTGATAATCATATCTTGGAAGTGCAACCACCACTACGTGAGTTCTATGCATGGAGCTAGCGACAAATGGCCAGATGCTTTTGTAATCACGAAAATCACAATTTACAGTACTGTTTGAAACAAAATAAATTAAAGGCACACGAAGCTATTGCTTGTGAAAGGTGTAAGATATGTATATGCATACCTAGGAGGCCAAAGGCAAATGCCCAGGGGTGCTGCAGGGATAGGCCAGCCATCGTGATACAAGGGGGATTTGAGTGGTCACAAACTCCCCAATCCAAGCTAGAAACTGAATGTTCAGCTGCTGCGCTTGCTGTTTGTCTTTGGAACTTCTCTTCCTCTCTAACCCTTAACCCCTTCTGGAGGGAAGGGAGAGCTCTGAGGAGGAGCTAGTGTTCTGTGTTGGCTGAAACTCTTGCAGGGGTAGGCATGCTGCGGGGGACTATATATAGGAAGGAGCTGGTGTCATGCATGCCTCGGTGTACATGTTGTCATTGTGTGTGTAAGAAACGTCTCCATTCACATAGACAACATACAAATCAAGGAATTGAGCAACATCTTTATCTCTAGCTTTAGAGGAAAGGTTCCTGTCCATGAATAATAATGATTGAATTTTAATTTATTGTCCTATATTAATAGAGAGATAATCATGGCCATGCCAAAAAGTGGCGGCTTTCTCCACACACTTTAGACTATCATACATGAGCTAGCTAGTGCCGAGTTGTACATTCTGAATTGTTGACTGCTGGTACGGTGCATCTCTCCAACCTCAGTTTGCACTCTTGAGGGTTGGGAAAGCAAGAGCCTCCGCACAACAGAAAATCACATGAGAACTGCCCAACCACGGGAATCGAGATATGTTTAAATTGACGGTGATTATTTGACCATTGATGAGTAATATCTAGCGAAATAAGAACTAATATTTTTCTGGGGGAGGGGTTGGTCACTCTTTTCTTTTTCTTGCTCGATTCTCATCAAACCAAGAACTCGGGGCTGTACCATCAAACATTAACATGATAGTTTTCACGAATAAATTGAGAAATAAAAATTGACAAATTTAGCTATGTAATACGTAGTATGTATTATTAAAAGGTTTACATTCATGTAAAGTTTTCTAGAAAATCATCGAAGCAACTAGCAGAAAAGAAAAGGCCGGTTTGTTCACGTGTAACTATAATTCAAATTACAGTAATCCATGTTGGCATGTATATGTAATTTAGGAATGTCTTTGACTCTATGCGTTGTATTTTCTGGTACATTGATGCCGTTAGTTAGTGGAATATAATTAACCTTACTACTTTTTCGTGTCTAATTTTTTTTGATTTCCAAACAAAGCTAATGACTAGCACATTGAAAATTAGTGGCAGCTAACTGGAACCACTGCAATTCTTAACAAATGGCATACATTTTTGCAGGTAATTTCCTGGTAGCCATCCCTAAACACGCAAAGACAGTTTGTTTGACTCCTAACCATGATTGTTGGAGGAAAATTAAAGTGGTTGATAAAGAAGAGGCCTCACGGTAGCAAAGAACGGCTTCAAATGGCTGTCTTTTGGAAAGCTGGTAGCCAGAAGTGATCTGAGCCGCTGAAATTTGATCTGCTTTTTGTACACATTTATATCATTATAATTAATGTCATGTGTGCATTCGTGTGCTTTCGGAGATGACACAAATGGGGAGCAAAGCTTTGATTGACCGTGTACGTAACCTCTAGACACTCGTTGGTCATATACTTCATCTTTTTATGTTGCACATGGGTTAATTTTTCTATTCTCTTTTGTTCCATCTCTTTCAAGTGTGCTAAATATCTCAAACTTTAATTAGTGAATACTTAGTATAGTTTGAAGAAAAGATGGAACACATCTTACAATGTCCATTTGCATATTTGAAGAAAATAATTACAGATATTTTGAAGATAAAGCCAGAAACTGTCGGCGACCACTTACGTGCCACCAGGAAAATGTTTGATACTTTTATGTTGAGCAAATTGCAGGTGTTTATTTAGCACAATATATATGTGAGGACCTGCCTTTCTTTTGAAGTTCCCATTTTGGCTACCTTTATGAGTACCAATAGCAATTCTTTGTTTAAGAGCGTTGAGCTTTTACATCTCCAAGGGCTAGAGAGACTAGAATGCCCCTTTCAACCAGAACTCTTAGTTTCTTCTTTTTCCCTATAAAGAATGTTAATTCCTCTTTATGTTAATGGGTACTGGGAGTCTGGGAGTATGGAAATGTTATTTGAAACCCAGTCAGTCAACATATATAAAAGCTACTGAAACTATAGATCCTCCCTACCACAAAGCATGGTCCAGGAAAACCAGTTGATGATTACCATAACTGTGCAACCGAAATACAACTGAGGTCCTCTTTCTCCAAAAAGGTAAAATTATATATGCTACCACAAGGCTATACACATAGACTAATATACATCATGCATGTCAGTGTATGGTTGAGACCGATCATCCTTGTACGCCGTCAAATATGCCGTGCATCCCAATGGTCAGAAATTCCTCTCTGTTGTCCAATTGTATAATGATACTTTGCCTGTGTGGATTCAGCGATTACAGATTGATTAGGAGTCAAATCTTCGCTTAAAAGTAGCAGTACATGCTTAGCTTGAAGATTCTTCTGATAGTGACAGGGTGCGGATATTCCTGTGGAGCCATAAACATGCCTTGCTCTACGCTCACAGAAAAGGAGCTTTTGTCGGCAGAGTTTACCACCGTTCTTTTGCGATGAGTAGTTTACAACAAATTGATTTACTATTTATCAGAATAATCAGGAAACATTGAGTGCCATAAATATATGTATAATACATAATGCTCCATAGTATTCTCCAATTGAAGGAATTAATTTTGAGCCAAATTTAAAGCTATTCTCCACACCATAATTTTTTATTTTACAAACTTCGTACCAAAATTTTCAGTTCCCCCCCTCCTAATTGTAAATTCATACGGATTTTTGTTGATGGATATGATGCCTTATTTAATACAACGTGAATCCTATTTTTTTTGACACGTATACAATGTGTGAGCCCTGGCAGCACTAGATTTGTTCCACATACAATGGGTTTTTGATGTGTATATGTGTATGACCCCTGACTAAAATCCGCTTCTGGGCCGACCCCCATGCAGCATGCACTTACAAATAATCTAGCTTTTCTAGTTTAACCCTTTTATACAAGGAAAGACAAAAGTGCAAGACATATACCACGCGCACTTGGGCTGTTCAACACGAGTACTGACTGTAATCAATTTTTTGGCAATAGATATGCTCTTGCATGACAGTAGAGTCTGCTGTAACAGTAAAGAGCATTTTCCTTACAACATTTTGTGAATGGTTACATTCATGATCGCATCTCTCTGTAATATATGATACTGCACACATTAAGTAGGATAGGCCTATCTTGTGACGTTGACTAGACGATCTTTACGAATTTTTTTGTTTATTCATTATTGAACTTTCTCACTTTCTGTTTCTTTTCTTTTCCAAACATTTCGAGCATTCAGTTGTGTTCATGAAAGAGACATTTGATCATTAAGAGGCTGGGCCGGCTAACTTACTAATGTAGTTGATTTAATTAATCTGAAATATTAGTAGAATTCTGCCTGAAGATATCGCGTCTTTTCCATAGTTTTCAAAGGTGAACAGAATGCACATGACCGAGGTACTAAATGTCACAAAACCAACAATGTTGCCTAAACAAAACCAACGGATATTATCCCGAATTCAATGGGTTTCAATAAACTCATTATACAAAAAGCCAGTTTCCAAAAACCATTAAATTCGCAATAGTTCACAAAGATATCCACCAGTTACAGTTTCTGCGGGACCCAAAAGCTACTGGAACCTTTCGGACAGTGGTTTTGTATAACGCTACTACCACTGTCTCCGTCCTTTTCTGGAGGAATGTAGCATTCCTATTGACGATAAGTTTGGTTTACAAGGTTATTCAAATGCTGTAATAATAAACTAAGTTTTTAATGACATAATGAAATGTTCAAGGTACACAGATAATCTCACTTCACACTTAGTGTATATAGTGGATCAATAATTGACCAGTGATAGTTTTGTTAAATAGAGATAATGAAGGTGCTCCTTATTGCTATCAACAAAGGTGGACGAGGCATAAGCACCAAGTTGATATTTTTGGTGGCAAACAACGCATCAAAGTTTAGTCAGGTTGACAGTGAAACGAAACTGAACCTCAATTATCGGCTGCTATTTATTTGATAATTTAGGACGAGAATCAACTAGAACATCTCTACATAGATATAATACAAAAGGAAAAATTGCCTAGCATGATAATTTAATTATAGTAAGGAAGCTCTTTTCTGTTCACAAAATTTCCCCTTATAGAGATATTTCAAATTTAGGGCCTGCCTATGAAAATGAGAACAAGTGCATCAAAGCAGCAGTTTGTACTTGAACATATTGTACACGGAAGCTCGTCCCTCAATTTTCAGAGAAAGATAAACGCAATATCAGAAAAGAAAAATGTGCAATATGGTACTATGTTACAATTTTTTTTAACGGGTGTGCTACAATGGATGGCTAGAAATGCCAACACACAGGAAAAGGAGCTACTAATGCTACCTTACTTTTTTCTTTCTAAAGGACACGTCAGGGGGTCCTTCAAAAAGAGGGGAAAGGGATAAAGGGCCTCTTATCAGGTGCAGGGCTATTGTTTTAGGGAAAGCTTGTCGCATTTGTTCTCATCCAACATAAGTCTATCATGTATGATTGCTTGTGCTTTTTATGCAACTATTGAACGTTTCTCCACAGCTACCAGAATTCATATATGACGTTCATTCATATTGGAAGCACCAGCTGTGGAAATATTTGGAGCAGCATGTGACATGACTAATCTTCAATAACTATTTCTTACAATAATTATAAAAAAGAAATTATAACGGTAGTCACTAACTTATCGTCAACTAGTGGCTCATTAAAACCATGTCTTCAGATTATGTGGAAAAAAATCAATTTTTGAAATCTAACTACTGGATCAATTTTTTGTTGCGAAATTTTTCTCTCAAGGTCTTTTAATTTGTATATTCTATATAGTTATTCCATTATTCCACCTAAAGAATATGCTCATAACTAACTCACATATCCAATAATTAACAAGTGTTCTTTGCAAAGCTACAGTTTTGCCAAGCATAATTTGCACCTTGAAATAAATGACGTAATACCTATACTTGCTTGGACACAGTTTTCCTCTTTTCCCAAAAGGAAACTTAGGCTACGCAATTGCATGTGCGTGGACGGAATGAGCCTGTTTGCTACACGATGTGTAAGACGGTCCATGCAATTTTCCACGTTGCAACCCTGGACAAACAGAACCAAGGACCTTCCTATCTACATCAACCAATGATGAACAAAAAACTTATTAGAATGTTCTGTGCTAGGATGATGTCACAGCTATCCAGGCCAAAATCACTCCCCATGGAAATTGTTGTGGCTTTTGAAAGAACCATTTAGTGGGATGATCACGTATATACGGCCCTTGCAATGGACAGATAATTGGCCGTTCTGAAATCATCTCGTCCCCTTTTTGTCCCCATAGGAATGCACTGCAGCTGCCAGCACTATCCATGGCACGCCCTTGGCGATAAGATCATCATCCTCTGTGACAGCTATATCATCAAAGCAGGAAATCAGGGAACAGTTTATTGTCCTCAATTTGCTGCTATTTTTTTTGTTCTGTTAGTAATCGTTTAATTGCACGATCTTTCTTATCTGTAGATCCTATGATTGGTCCAGGTCAAAGAAGAGATGTATCGATCTGCACAGATGTAAGGCTATAGTTTATCTCACCCGACATGTTTCTTTTTTTCCTTTATGTATTTTGTGCCTGGAAAGTGGGTGTCTTGATCAAATAATTGGAGACTTTCTGAGATTGTGTCATGCATCACCAACAGGTTCATCTCCTTTGTATTACATGCATGGCATGCACGCAAGCTCAATGATGTTTGTGGCCTCTGTGAGGTGATCGTTGCGCTATTTGTCACATAAATGTGTACATGATGTAGCCAATCAAAGTTCCGATGATGTCTCCATGTTGTGCCACTTGGACTTATCTGTCTGGAGATCAGGATATGGATGGCCTTGCTGCGATGTATCATGCTATATATGCATCTGCCTTTGCATTCAGGAGTCTGGAGTCCTATCCGGGATGATTACTGAGAATACACATGATGGTGCAGGTTGGGTTGCTGTACATTGTGCAGAAGAAACTAATTAAGTCACCTTGATGAGTGTAGCGTTGGAGAAGTCCTTCATTCAGGCTAAATTGTAGTTACAAGGTGTACTTATATCTATTATTTGATAAAATTCATCTATAAAATAGATATATGTTGTATGTTATATATGTTGCTCGATCGAACGCGGGAGCTACAGAAGCATGAGAAAATGTGCATTAATGTTGTGGCAATTCTTTCTCCCACGGTCAAATCAAATGATTCTGGAATATTCTTGTTTTCTGTTCAGGATAATGATGGTCTGATAAACTTTCAATCTTTCATGGATTTTCCAAGTTTGTTTTTTTATTTCACAACTTAAGACTCCAACTGTGGGAGCAACTTTATCTCTCAGGGTTTGCAAGGCTCCATGGGAGAAATGAGTACAATATGACATTTTGTGGTACTGTATGCTTGCCAAGCAACTTAGGTGAAATCACCTAATGTAATACTACCTTAGGGTATTTATATTGGTAATAAAAAACTTGGGAAGGCTGTTTTTTTTTTGTGTGTGTGTGTTGAGGGGGGGGGGGGGGGGGGCTTTTAAAAAA
>LAPY01002419.1:39118-53981 GCA_000970635.1 Eragrostis tef
TTTTTGGTGGGGTTGAGGGGGGGGGGGGGATTGATTTCATAAAATGAGGGAGTTTCGCAGACAGTCCTCAGTAGGTGGGGTCAAGTAGACTTCTTCCGAAATACAAAGATTGAACGGTGAGAAATATGTCGCAGTTCTAATGACAAATTAGCCATATACACTTCAGGGAAGACATGAATTATTGAAACAATGAAAAGATAAAACAAAGCTACCTGGACTGCGCAGTCATCTTCAGTCACAGTACACTACACCACAGCATCAAACCATAGGTCGGTAAAGGTTCATAATATGCGACTGAGGTAGGTCAGTAAAAGGTTGTTGGTTGGTAAAACTTTGACCTACGTCGGCTGTAACGACCGACCATTTATGATGGGTCGGTACAAGGACCTATAGCGACTGCAGTAAGTTGCTATATTTGCGTGATGTAGTGGTAATTGGTTAACAAGTTCATCATTAAATTACTGAAAGGTGCGATTAAATGATTGCCAATGCACAAAATTGACAAGTGCATGCGATCAATTCATGATACGAAACTCTCTGTGTGTAGCTGATATGTTATGTCAAGGGATGAGACAAAAAAGCCGAGGAGCAGTTGCAATTGGAGTGTAACATTTTGATAATAGAGACAGAATTACAGAGGGTAGAATTTAGACTGAGGGTTGACAGTGCGCGTGCAGACTATACACATATAAGTTAGGAGTGACGAAGTGACTCAACACTGTGACATACGATGAAAGGTACGTAGTATTTTAAGATAACGAGAGAAAATGGTCCTGGCCTTCACCCTAAATGCGGCTAGAGTCTACTTATTACATAGTATGCACTTATTACATTGTTCGGATGACAAGACAATAAAAGGTAGATACTGGCAAAATAGGATCCCCAAAGCAAGCGGAGGTTGGCAACCAACATATTAAAGGATTTCCTGAACATATTAAAGGTAGATTTTCTGCTTTCTTCTCATATAGAGAGAGCTCTCGGTTTGATTTTTGGTGTACGATCAAGATAAAAATAATACTTAAAATTGTCTCAAAAACATGATGTTTCTAGTACCCTCCATACTAAAAAACAAATCGTTTTGAGATTGTCCTAAGTCAAACATTTTAAACTTTGACTACAATAAATTCTTATGTGTTGAGTTTGGAATTGTCAAAAAGACATGAATGGATTTGTCTTGGAATACGGTTTCATAACAATATATTTTTACTATATTTATAAATATTTCATAAAAAAAGTAGTAATCAAAGTTATACTTTAAAGGCCATGTGTCAATGTCCAATACGACTTGTTTTTATGAGTATAGAGGGAGTATACGACATCATAAATGCCTACCTAGCTGAGATGCAATAATATCAGCAAAACCTCTGTGCTTCTCCAATCAATAGCATGCACGTGGATCAACTGTGGGCTAGGGTAGTTTTTGCAACAATAAACTTATGGGTGCAAATATCAAACTAAGGCCAACTTATGGGGTGGCATTTGAAATTAAAACTTAAACATGGGGTGGAGTGGGGTGGTTTTTGCAACAATCGAACTTATGAGGGGACATATCAAACTAAAGCCAACTTAATTATTGGGTGGCATCTGCAATTAACCCTTTGTTTAATGCCTGAGTGCTGCTCACGTGCCTCATTTTCCACAGGGAAAGAGAGTATCTTTTTGTTTAGCAATCATACAAGGAGAATTTAAATTAGATTCTTATTTTGGCCCTATATATTCTAGCTTCACATAATAGCTTCACATCATAGTAGCTGCATGGAAGCATCCATTTTCCCTCGCTTTTGAAATGAAATGATTTCTAATAATCTTAGTTCGTGCCATATGTCTAGGTGCATGTTATCTTTGTGTGGGTGCAGCAGTCAATCTAAGTTAAGTCTTAGCTAGATACTCTAAAGGAAGTGCTAACCTAGCTTAGCACTACTGGTTAAAAGCGAATGCAATTGTTTCATCTTGTTTAATCCCCTGTTAGCTTCTGTTTCTTTTTGTAATCCTTTTCTTTTCTGATTCCATAGGAACTTTTACAAAATGCAGAGGAGGAACTAACAGAGAAAATTCATTTGGCTTCACTTAAAATGACATACAGCTGTTTGATCTAGTTACTTTCCTGGAAGCAAGATGCAGCGACATCTTCTGTTTATGTAAAGTAGCATAATATGTGGCCGCAATTTGAGCTCACCTTCATAGTTTTTGCATTGATGAAAGTAGAAAGTAGCCGCTCAGCGCGATCATGCATGCATGTGGGCATGTTTTATGCCTTCGAGGATCGAATCTGGAACCGATGAAGAATTTTCAGCTAGTGACGCATTGGTACCTTTTGCATTGACCTCTGGAGGCCATCCATATATGCATTGCGGGATGCTGTTAATCAGCGTCGTTGACTGCCTTTTAATTTTTAAATTTTTTTGAAGAACAACGTCCGTCGATATAGCATGAATCAGTAGAACCTCTCGGCCATCCATGTAAGAGGCAGAAAAGAAACTTTGCAATGTCCTTTGCCAAATTATCAAACTTGAACCTCCCAAGCAGCATTGGGCTGTCTCTGTGCTTGTACGGCCCTTGCAAACAGATTTTAGTCAACTTAACTCACCTTATTAGGTTAGTCTCTATGCAGTTTCATCTCATAGTTTTCAACTAGAAGTTTGCCTTAATAGATTAAATGTTCTCTCTCAATGCATAGTTTTATCTCACGGTTTCATAGACAAACCATAACATTATATTGTTGCATTGAGATTGGTCAAAACATGTCGGAATGCAACTTTATGCTCTCAATGAGGGTTTTAATGGAGTTTCATAACCCTCAAATATACTAAAAGTTTACATAACCTCCTAATCTATTTTTTTTGTTCATTTCACCTCCTAAACTATGTAACTTGGTTTAATTTACCCCCTAATACAATTTATCTTTTTATTTCTCGATGCATAAGTGTGGCAGTAATATGGACTTTTTTCTTGAAACAATGCCAAATGAGCCATTTGTTCTCTCTCTCTCTCATATTAATTGCTTTGTGATGTCAGTTTTTCTTTTTGATGTTGCGCTGCATTTAAGATTGATAAAACCCCTATTTAGACTGAACTTAGAAGAATTGTAGAGGTCCATGTTATATTATTATCAGGTGAGTTGTGTTACGGTGCCTAAAAGGTAGGCCCCATTTCATTTTGTGAGGAGCCTCCTGATGGGCTCAGTTAGGGATGGCAATGGGTACCATGACCGAAACTCGATGGGTTTTTACTCTAGTAAGTTGTGGGTTATAAACTCTTTCTTCCCCCACGGGTTTGTTCATAGTCCTTTTTTCCTCGCCCATTAGGTAAATGGGTATGAGGGTGTTCTCTTATACCTCATACCCATTTACCCATGGATTTTCATAAAACATTTGACACATAGATATCCAAGTATGCAACATACATACATACATACATACATACATACATACATACATACATACATACATACATACATACATACATACATACATACATACATACATACATACATACATACATACATACATACATACATACATACATACATACATACATACATACATACATACATACATACATACATACATACATACATACATACATACATACATACATACATACATACATACATACATACATACATACATACATACATACATACATACATACATACATACATACATACATACATACATACATACATACATACATACATACATACATACATACATACATACATACATACATACATACATACATACATACATACATACATACATACATACATACATACATACATACATACATACATACATACATACATACATACATACATACATACATACATACATACATACATACATACATACATACATACATACATACATACATACATACATACATACATACATACATACATACATACATACATACATACATACATACATACATACATACATACATACATACATACATACATACATACATACATACATACATACATACATACATACATACATACATACATACATACATACATACATACATACATACATACATACATACATACATACATACATACATACATACATACATACATACATACATACATACATACATACATACATACATACATACATACATACATACATACATACATACATACATACATACATACATACATACATACATACATACATACATACATACATACATACATACATACATACATACATACATACATACATACATACATACATACATACATACATACATACATACATACATACATACATACATACATACATACATACATACATACATACATACATACATACATACATACATACATACATACATACATACATACATACATACATACATACATACATACATACATACATACATACATACATACATACATACATACATACATACATACATACATACATACATACATACATACATACATACATACATACATACATACATACATACATACATACATACATACATACATACATACATACATACATACATACATACATACATACATACATACATACATACATACATACATACATACATACATACATACATACATACATACATACATACATACATACATACATACATACATACATACATACATACATACATACATACATACATACATACATACATACATACATACATACATACATACATACATACATACATACATACATACATACATACATACATACATACATACATACATACATACATACATACATACATACATACATACATACATACATACATACATACATACATACATACATACATACATACATACATACATACATACATACATACATACATACATACATACATACATACATACATACATACATACATACATACATACATACATACATACATACATACATACATACATACATACATACATACATACATACATACATACATACATACATACATACATACATACATACATACATACATACATACATACATACATACATACATACATACATACATACATACATACATACATACATACATACATACATATATATATATTATTACTGTCAAGGGAAGTAAACATTTAAAAAATTTTATACTCAAATTTTCATCGTTTCCCCCACACTACAATAGTCACTCATGTTATCACATCCCTTCCATCTCATGACTCATTCAAAGCAAGACATGGGTGTCGGTGTTAGAGGTTGTAGATGATAGTGTCATCACTGGTTGTAAGCAATTTTGATGAAATAACATGATTAGATCTATCTCCTTCCCTCCGTCTTCTTATCGTGCTACAGATTGATGGGTATGGTTCACCCATTGAGTACCTATTATCCATCTGGGTACGGGTATGGGGAAGATTTAAGACCCACAATGGGTATGGGTGCAGGTGATGGGGAGCTTAACCTTACATGGGTTGTATGTTCTTATGTCCCCAAATGGGTATTGTACATTCCTAATAAGGTCTAATATGTATTTCCAACACCTGAAAAAATATCAATACTAGACATAGAATTGAGGGCTTTTCCCGTTACTCAAGAAAAATATCAATACTAGACATACAAATGAGGGCTTTTTCCCATCACTCAAGAGGTACAAGCTACCAACGGTACCTCCTTTTTAGCCCTTGATCTCGCCACATTTGACGGAACGGTGGTACCTTCGCACGAGTTCCCGAACCTTGCCCTCTACGTTCCCCACAGCAATGACTAATAGGATAGACCGGTAATTTCACCCGCACCTTGCCCTCTCCCAAGTCGCATCGGTCAAGCCAGCCGGCCAGACGCACATCCGCTGTCCTCATCGTAGTGGGGACGTCGCCATCAAATCCCTGCAGCAACCGGGCCACCTACTCGACCACACTGGCACGTCACAGGAGCAGCAGCAGGTATGCGAAGGCGGCGAGCAGCCATGGCGCCAGTTTATCAATTCGAGCAGAAGGGATCGCGAGTTCAATCGGGGATTGAGGGTTGCTCTTGAGAAGATTGATTTGCTGAGAGATTGACAGATGCTATTATCTTCAACATTCCGGATTGTATTCATGATTTGGTTGCTTGCGATTTTGCAGCACTCAAGTTTAATCGAATATCTTTCAAACTTGAAACCTCCCACACAATGTTTGGATTCCTTTCAACAGGGGTGGAGCTAGGAATTGATGATGAGGGGTGCCAAGTGACAAAATTAGACTCATAAGGGGGGGCCAAATTCAATTTTTTCTCCTACTCTCCATGGTCATTTCAAGGGCACAAAGCTTGTGTGCATGGAGCATAGGAGGGGCCAGCCCCCCTGCTCAGCTCCCTAGCTCCGCCCCTGCCTTTCAAAAAGCTTTTGACATGATTATTCTTTTGTCCGCTAACACCTTTGCTTTGCAATGAATATTTTAATTTGTTCTATAAATTCTATTTGTTATAAGATAAACTTTCTAGGAGTTTTCTAAGGACAACTGCAATATCGATAGGAATAGGGGAAGAGAATTATGGCATGCTCAGACCATGTCCACGAGACTCTCATAAAATTGGCCCTATAAACCTGTTTTTGGAACCATCAGAAAATTATGAGGGATAATTTTTCTCTCCTCCTCCAATTGTCCTCCCTCAAAAGTAAATCAAAACACTGAGGCCACAAAAACATTAATTCTTTTGAAAAAGGAGAAATAAGGGTCCCAATTCTTCTCCTCTTTATTGCTACAAATGAGGAGAATTTACGGGCTATATAAAAACTGAGGTGGTTTTAAGGTTCTATTGAAGATGGATTTTTTATTGAATCCCAATATTTTGATTTAAAAAGGAGTTTATAAGACTCTTTTAGAGATGCTCTAAAGCGACCAACTTATATATGAGAACACAGTGGGTTGACAAACCTGTCGTTGAGCGGACCTGATCTCTCATACCCCATCCCTCATCAGTGACTGTAAAACATTCTGCTGATTATAACAACCAGGATATTGCAACGTTCTATTGTTTCTTCCACACATGTAAGAAAGGGAGGCCAAGCCCGCTCAAGGCATCTTGGGCCCACAAATAATGCTTTCTTATAAAAAATGTCATAATGAAAAGGGATATTACAAGATGAGACATAGCCCAAAAAAACATTATATAATAACAATAAAAAAGGCCCGGTTAGCAGCGGTGTCGGGCGCAAGCTTATGCATGTCGTACGAATATTAAAGTGCAAAATAGACCATGCACGCAAGCAGCTGCGCGTCTAGGCCACCTGGATGCCGGAGTTGCGGGTGACGAAGAGGTCGACGGCGTCCCTGTTCTCTGCCGCCGCCGCCCTCGCCGCGGCCTCAGCAGAGCAGCTCATCCTTGGGGTTGCCATCTCCGTGACGCGGTGAACCTCGGATCTCCTCTCTGGGAGGGCCGGGCTGAGCTTGGGAATGTTGACGATGATGTGCTCGTCCGTCGCCGCAGGGAGCTTGCCGGCGTTCTTGCCTTCGGCGACCACCGGCGTCTTGTTCATGTAGAACATGTACAGCCCCATCTGGACGATACCGAAGGTGAACCCAAGAATGTTCGGAAGCTGCAAGAATCGTTGTCGGCGGATCAATATACGGAGATCGACTAACAGATTTGTAAGAATCATTAGACAGGTGATTAGTGTCTAGAACATACCGCGACATATTTGTCCTTGATCAGTAGGCCGTAGAGGAACCATACGACAGCGCTCAGGGTCAGCGAGAGGGAGAGGGAGAAGGGCATGTACTCCACGCTCCTCGTCTGGATCACGCGTTTCTGCACGTACACAAACGTGAGAAGTTAGCAGCAGGTCAGGATTTCACGGTTGTGGAATGGCTAGGATTTAGAGATGAAGTGCTCACGATGATGCTGAGTGGCGCAACAAAGACGCTGACAGAGAAGCCAACGCAGATCCAACCAAGCATGACAACACGCTTGTCTCCCTTGAAGAGGAGGAGCGTGAGGAGGAGGATGACTCCAAACACACCGCCATTGAGGAGAGCCATGATCTTGGCCGTAAATAGTTTTCCCTTCTTCGGGGCATAAACAAGATACATGATGATGTAGATGCTCTCGATGACACAGCCAGCAGCATTGATGGTGATGAGGAATCCCTCACCAGTCTTGATTAGAGCATAGAAGATCCACAACATTGCGCTGAAGAGCGCCACCACATAAGGAACCGACTGAAAACCCTCTGTCGACTTGGTCTTATATATGCGATAGAATGTTGGTCTGTAAAGATGCACATATCATTTAAACACGAATGTCTAAATTTCAGTTCTACGAATGTCTAAAAATGTTCGTGATGAGAAATTAGGGAGTCACTTACATCGGGGCCAGGAAGGTCATGAAGGAGATGACGTTGCCTGCAATAAAAAGAGGGCGCGAAGATTAGGCAATTGCAAAAGCTGGCAAAGGAACACAAAGAGAGCATGCAGAACGAGATAAGTCACGATGAGCCGACACGTACATGTTGTTTCAGATTGCCTTCTTTTATGAGCAAAAGAACAATTCTTTATTGTTTATTTAAAAAGAATGATTACGATGCCAAGAAAGTAAGACCCATCACTAGAGCACTCATTGGAGATGTGTTTGCTCCGCATACATTTAGTCCATGATAAGAAATGTATCTTGCAAAATCATCAATTATGACATCAATGGTTAAAGCTAGTGGTGCATGCTCAATGTGGTGCAACTAAGTATGGTCATGAGAAACGTCTTATTTTTGGCAATTGTTTTGGAATCTTGTTAGCAGTAAGACAGCTATGAATTGACGGTCATACCGTACAAGTGCAAGCCCCACCGAGTGGCTTCTGTATACTATCATGCACTAGCAACTAAGAAACTATCAGATCGCACCTATAACATTTTGTAAAGTGCTGAAGAACATAAAAAACAAACAAACCAAAGATGAGTGCGCCATGGGCTCGCATGTAGCTCTTATTTTGTGAATAGTAGCTAATATACCTAGGAGGCCGAAGGCAAATGCCCAGGGGTGCTGCAGAGATAGTCCTGCCATTGTGATACAAACGGAAGGAAGATGGATGCTAACTTCCTAACCAATTGATGAGCACTGCTCAAAAAGTTTGGCAAGTGAGCTTCTTCTTGTGTTTATGACTTCTCTCTCTCTCTCTCCCTCGCTAACCCTTGACCCCTTCTTGAGGGAAGGGAGAGCTCTGAGGAGGAGCTAGTGTTCTGTGCTTCCTGAAACTCTTGCAAGGTTAGGCAGGCTGTGGGGGGCTTTATATAGATACGCAAGGTGTCATGGATGCAATTGTATTCTGTTGTTGCGTCATTGAATGTGCAGGGAAGCTCTCTCCTAGCTATCACATATGTAACCAAAAAAAAAAATCATGGAATTGCAAAAGAGCTTTCTCTCTAGCTTTTGAGGAAAGGTTTCTGGCCATGAAAAATATGGTTAATTTATCACCCTAAATTATTGGAGATAATCATAGCCATTCCAAAAAGCAGCTGCTTTTGTGCACACTTTAGGCAATAATGCGAGGGTGTCAGTAGTGAAGGTTGTAGACTCCTAATTGTCTTACCTTGGTCGTTGGAGAGATCAACTCGCACTCTTGAGGCAAGAGCCACCGCACAACAGAGAATCACATGAGATCTTCCCAAAACGGGAGGAG
The DNA here is from genome assembly GCA_000970635.1 of Eragrostis tef. NCBI lineage: Eukaryota > Viridiplantae > Streptophyta > Magnoliopsida > Poales > Poaceae > Eragrostis > Eragrostis tef. The sequence continues at coordinate 48,726 of LAPY01002419.1, forward strand.
ACAAAATTGACTATGGTTTTTCTGCTGATGATAATCTTGCTAATTGTTAAATTTGAACATCCTAGTTTGTGGATAGCTATTTTGTAGAATGAATTAATATGTAAATTGAGTTGCGGTAACCACTGGATTGAAATTTTCGCGAATTGATTAAGCGATTGTTTGTTGCTTTGGCATGTGCTGGGTACTCCAAGTGAGTAGTATTATTTTCCCGATTTTTTTGCAATAGATTATTTCATTTATCTACCTCTTAATAAGATAAAGCCTTGATTCTCGGTTGTATTGAAGAAACAAGTCATTATGTAATATATTCTTGCATGCATTTTGGATATGTAATTTTTTAAAAAATCTTTTGAATATGAATGTACTGAAAATCATTATTTAGTATGAAATAGTTTTATAAATATAAAATGCATGCCAGATAATAAGATCAGCCCCTGGCTCCTACAATAATTTGAAAAAAAAATGTATGTTTTTAGTAGCTTTGTGATCGAGTAAGTCACCAATGGAGATCGATGATACAATAATTTTGACCCAAACCATGTTTGTTTATGCGATGCTAAAGTAGTGGTGATTACAAATGAGATGTGACATATCTGAAAACAGCTTCAAGCGGCCTATCTTTTAGAAAGCTGGTTGCAAATATGTGATCGGAGCTCAAAAATTTGATCGCCTTTTTCTACACACTTACATGATGTTAGTACATGTTCGCACAGACACATGTGAATCACATATGACACAAATTGGCAGCAAGGGCTTGTGCACGCGTAGTCTTGCCACACATGTTATCTTGTTCTGTTTCACATGGCTTAAATATACTATATATGTTCTATCACTTTCATGTGTAAGAAATATCTAGCACTTTAATCTGCGAAAAAAATAATGAAATATCTTGCACATTTTTGTTACCATTTCTTATCACACTACTTGCCTAGTTCTAAATATCTTAATTAACCATGCATGTATTTTGCAAAACTAGTGAACATGATACTATTCATATTTTACACTAACACCCCTATTATAGTCTAGTTTTGTTCATATATTCTGTTAGTCCTTCATCTAATGGTTACCTAGTGACTAGAAAGCTTGCAATGTGTTCTTCTATTAATGAAATGATACACAACTCTCCTGCGTGTTCGAGAAAAAGAAAGCTTGTAATAAGTTAAAGTAGACTATAATAGCATTATTAGTCTCTAATGGGTACTACTCTGTTTCAGCTCGTGCAGCCCAAGTGTTCTAATATGTTTGGCCCAGTATATAAACTGTCACTCCAAAAATACCTCCATAAGATGGGTGCTATGTCTACGCAGGCTCACCCCACAGATGGACATGCAATAAGTTAATTTTGGAGGCAGGATCCTACAAGCAGTTTGGACAATTGGAAGGAATTAACTTCACAATAAAATTGGGACATTGCGTTTTGTTTTTGTGGTTCTACTAAAACATCGTTCCGGTCCCACAAGTATCATATTTCACAACTACTATTTCGAAGACCCTATGTTTTTGATCGTCTCTTTTAGCTTTCTAATATTACACCAACAGTAACTATGGCTTGATTTGGGTATGTTCCGATGGTCATTATAAACAGATCCGAAAAACTTGCGACATGGTGAACAAACAAGTACTACTAGAGAGGCATCACAGAATTTACTAGTTCCGTAGTAGAGAGGCTGGGTTTTCCCTTTCAGTTAGATTTCTGTTCTTGTCAGAAACTGGCCTTTAGCACTGATCGAACTTTTGTTCAGAAGACTCATGATTTTTTGCAACTTCAAGTTAGCCAAAGTGAGGAAATTTCAAAGAAAAAGTATTTTTCTTTTTTGGCGCAACAACAATAGTTAATTTATACATTGAGAAAAAATATTAATTTGGTTTTATCATGGAAACTATTTTAAAGTTATTAGTGTTCAGGGCTCAAACATATAAAATGCTAGCTAGATCCTTACACGAGAACGAGGTCGCAAAACCTGGTGGATGCTAAAACCACAATTGTGCGTACGATATGCAAGACTTTGTTGTTTCCAAAGATAGAAATTATACTTTCTGCCGATCTTGGGATCACTGAGAACACACATATATTTAAACAGTCTAGATGCATACATTATTTGCATTAGCGAAGTCTGTATGGTTGAGATCAATCATCCGTGTTTAGTCAAACTAGCGATGCATGCATAGATACAAGCTAGCTTGATTAGGAGTAAACTCGTGCAAAGAATTCTCCCTTGGAAAGGAAAAAGAAGTTTTACCAGTTTAATTGCTTAATTAATCGTTGGAGGCTTCCAGCAGTGGATCCTTTATGCTAAGATTCTTCTGAAAGGGATAGAAATGTGAATATTCCGACGGGGGCATTAACTTGCACAGCTCACACGCGCACAGAACGTAGTTTTTTATATCTCCTGAACTCACCACCATTCTTTTGCAGTCTATTGCTTAAGGCAAGTTGATTTTATAGTTATATATCATAACCCAAATGACAAAAAAATTGACTGCCACATATGCCAAAAATAAACAAATAAACAGACTGATTGTATTATAATGAGAAAAATCAAGAAGCAGAGAAAGGAAACTAACTATTTCCTAATTTTTATTACTCCTAATACAGAATGGATTAGAATTTTTGAAGAATTCTCTGTATAACGTTCCATGTACGGCGAATCTAGGCTTAACCTGGCGGTAGTGCCAGATGTACTAGCCATGGACTGAAATAGCTATCCAAAGGCTCAATTTTTCGATTTATCCTGGTGCCATGGCTCCAGGGGCGCACCATGCAGACTCCGATGTGGTAGCACCAGATATAATTTGGTAAATGTATTCTACATGATCTTGCAAGGCAGTAAAATATTAGGAGTTGTTGCGAAAAATTTTCCTCGAGGGGCTGCATTCATGGCTAACTTGTTTTGTTCTCACTCACAAAAAAACGAAGAAAAGAGAATAACTAATTTCTTCGTATCATAATACTGTGAACATCAGTAGGAAAGGTGTATTATCCAACGAGGTCAACAAGACAAACACTCTTTTCTTTATTTTTTGAGGCAAAAAAATGTTGTTTTTGAGGCGAAACACTCTTTACTTTCCTAAGTATTATCTAAGTTTTCGGCTTTTCCTATTAACTCTCTTTTCTTTTTCAAACGTTTTAAATGTTCTATGGCCACCATGCAAAAACAATTTGTTAAATAGTCAGAATGCTACCTCTTCTAATGCTTTTAGGCACAAAATGCCCATGACAAAAGTTAGCTCAGAACAATAAAAATTGTTTGAAAAGTAACAAATGCTAGTTATTTAGTAAGTCTTTAAGAATAAATCAATACTGCTTAGTTTCCAGGAAATTTTTATAGTCTCTGATGTAATGTATAATCAACTCTGTTTCAGCAAAATATTGCAGGGCAGGTTCATAAGCTTGTAGTCAAATAAAAATCAAAGCTTGACATCGAAAGTTCTGTTATATTAGTGACATTTAGGTTCTCGTCCTCAACACAGATCAGTAAAATGTAGGTTCAGGTTTATATAATAAGCATTTGAATCTGCGGTATATACCTGAATCAAGTTTAAAGGGAAAAGTTCATATCAATGTATTTCAGAAAATGTCTCACTTTTTCTGTTTCTATGTATTCATATTGGATAACATCGTTATAATAAATCATTTGATACTTGATCCAATTATATGTACATGTTAAAAAGGCATTATCTCCCATTTCTACCATACAGTTGTGCCGCCTTGGGCTTCCGTTACTCAATGTCAAGCATGTGGACACACAGGAAAAAGGGGGAACACTTGTTGCCTTAATTACCTTTTTCATTCTCAACGACATCTTTCAGGGTCTTTCATAAAAGGAAAAGGGATAAAAGACTTCTCATCAGGGCCAGTGCTATCGTTTTGGGTAATCGTGTTGCATTTCTCATCCAAACACTAGTCCATCCACGTGTTTAATTTTTTTATACTTTTTTACGTTGTGCAATTATTGAATGGTGTCCCTGCAAATACCAATATCCAAAGATGAAAGTTCATCCATATTATAGGCACTACTGATGCACATATTTAGAGAAACACAACCATAGCTGGAGTAATAAACTAATTTCTATAAGCTAACCAAAGCAAGGTCATTTCAATTATGATCGTATCTACTTTTTTTCCCCACATGCTTCTCCATCTGTTGTCGAAATGGAATATATATAAATTTCTGTTATCGATTTTAGGTTTTTCTTCAAATATGACAAATTAAACAAATACATATAATTGAAATTCAGTCTACAGCATCTAGGAAAATAAATCCAACTGCATTTATTTTCATGTGGTATTGACATCAAATTGTGAGTAATAATATTGTTACACTTCTAAGTATTTAGGTTAAAATATATGTCACAAATATTTTTCATCATAGGGGCTTTTATTGATGCCATAGTTATAATTATGTCCTTGTCCTCTAAATGAGTATGCTTACAACTAACTGTATAGGAAAACAAAAGCTCAATTTTCTGTTATGCCAAGCTTTATTCTACACCAGGAATCTAATAATGTAATTGCTCTTTTAGAAGCAAAGTTAGCTGGTACAATTGCTTGTGGCCGGAATGAGTTCAACATGGTCCGTGTGAAATTTCCACGTAGCAACTCTGGAAGCTACCAAGTGTAATCTTACATCCTACAGAAGGTCATGTGATCAACATCAAGCAATTATCAGCACAAATATTGTAATCAATATATCGACCTTTGCATGGATGATGTCACAACTTACCGAGACTACCCCCCCCCCCCCAAAAAAAAAAAAAAAAAGCCAACTTTAGTTCGGCATGCATGCATATGTGGCCCGTGTAATGGACATATGAAGCCGTGTGATGAGACTATACTGTCCTTCTTTTTGCACCCTAAGAGCGCACTACACCTTAAAGCACTATCAGTTGCACATCGAAGGAGATAAGGATCATCGTCTTCCTCTTCCATCGCAGCAAAAGCAGGAGATGATCAGGTAGCAGTTTTATTGGCTTCCCTTTTAATGTTGTGGTTTCGGTTGGTGATAGTTAACCTGATCTCTTATCTGTAGCGGTCCATGATTAGTCCTGGTGAAAGAGGCGAGAGGCCACTATCTGGGAAGAGCAAGGACGCGTTTGGCGTTTTAGAGCCTCTAAATTTTCGAGGCTGTAAACAAAGAGAATCTAGTACTAAATAAAGTCTACTGATAAAACTTTTTTTACAAATAGGTACATCTTTACGAGACGAAACTAATGAGCCTAATTAATCTATGTTTTGCTACAGTAATGCTACAGTAC
>LAPY01002419.1:53990-66265 GCA_000970635.1 Eragrostis tef
CCCCCCCCAAAAAAAAATGAAAATCGTTATGGCTTTTGGAACAGCCAACTTTAGTTCGGCATGCATGCATATGTGGCCCGTGTAATGGACATATGAAGCCGTGTGATGAGACTATACTGTCCTTCTTTTTGCACCCTAAGAGCGCACTACACCTTAAAGCACTATCAGTTGCACATCGAAGGAGATAAGGATCATCGTCTTCCTCTTCCATCGCAGCAAAAGCAGGAGATGATCAGGTAGCAGTTTTATTGGCTTCCCTTTTAATGTTGTGGTTTCGGTTGGTGATAGTTAACCTGATCTCTTATCTGTAGCGGTCCATGATTAGTCCTGGTGAAAGAGGCGAGAGGCCACTATCTGGGAAGAGCAAGGACGCGTTTGGCGTTTTAGAGCCTCTAAATTTTCGAGGCTGTAAACAAAGAGAATCTAGTACTAAATAAAGTCTACTGATAAAACTTTTTTTACAAATAGGTACATCTTTACGAGACGAAACTAATGAGCCTAATTAATCTATGTTTTGCTACAGTGATGCTACAGTAATGCTACAGTAACTATCGTCTAATCATGGATTAACTACTCTCATTAAATTCGTCTCATGATTTAGACCAGGGGTTCTGCAGTTAGTTTTGTAATTAAACTTTGTTCAAGACAAGATTTTTTTTGTTTAGACCTTTCTAAATTTTAAAGGGGCAGACGCCGAACGCGCCCCAAGTAATGGCGATGTTTTCAAGAAACGAAAGACGGTGTCCTGATCAAATAATTGGGGGCTTTCTGAGATTGTGTCAGGCAGCACCAACAGGTCCAGCTCCTTTGAATGCATGGCTGCTTGTCAAGTGATTGCTGTGTTAGCTATGTTTATTTTCTTTTGCCATATCCTGCCACGTGGGCTTATCTGTGTGGATATCAGGGTGTATACATATCTTCTTGTAATGCATCGTCATGCATGGATAACCATTTGAAACTCTCGAGGATCAGAGTGTGTACCTCACGGTGGATATGTGGTTGCATGCTGGCATGAATTGGAGTCGTGTCATCTCATCCGTTTGATTGAGAGGATGCAAAAGTTACATATGTGTATTAGAGCACTATAATAAAGTGGCGTAAGCGGGCTGAAACAGATGCCACATTACATTAATACTGAGCTGGAGAGGAGAGAAGTGGAAAGAGAAAAAAGCGGGCTGCTCACTAGTAGCCGGCTCATACACATGCTCCAAGATATCTCGGTAGAGAGAAATATAGGCTAATGTATTAATTATTCAGTATATATGGTAGCTAACTATTATACTAATAATAGGCTATTAGTGGATTGTTGGTAAGAGTATTTGTTCTTAATTATGTACTATTCTAGATCGCAATTATATATGAGATGTACTACTACTACTATATGTACTGTATTTGCCAAAACACACTGTCATCATCCGCAATATAGAAGATATGTGGATGTGCACGCACTCTTATATGCAAACTATGGTCCGTCCTACTAGTTTAATAAGGGGCCTTATGAAACTGGATTGAGGTTCTTCCCTTTCATTCCCCACCAACAACTAAGTGCCACATAACAATAATTTAGTGTTTAAGCAAATCTATGAAAATGTGACATAAAACTGAGCACTGAGAGATGCAGTTTCATTTCACATGCCAAAACCACAAAATAGATGTGTCACTCTTGAAAATTGTGTCTATTGAGACTAGCTTAATAGACAGTTTAATTGAGATCCACCTGTATAGTGTTTTGGGCGGGCCTTGCAGTTGCGTCAAGCCTCTGGAAATCGACTAGCAGAGGTAGTTCCTATGACCGTTGCTTGTAGTTTCATTACAAACAGTTTAAAGGGCTCCTCTGGTGAAAACATTGGAAATTATTTTTTTACCACCAGTAGAAGCTTTTATTTTTATACTTTTGTTAAAATGGATTCAGCTGAATAGACGCCAAATGGTTTTTCTAGTAATGTGTATTTGGTTTCCCAAAAACAAAATTCTTTTTAGTTGTCTAGATATTAATATAGAAGTTTGATGCCTCAATATCTTTGAGGGTGTGCAATCAGAACAATTAATAGATACTAATTCATTTGTGGAGCAAGACTTGCAATCCCATTTTGACTAGGTACTTGGCCATGTCTAGCTTTTGAACCATAAGTAAATTGACAAACTCTCTTCGTCAGTTTAGTATTTTTCGTGGCACTAGTTGGTGGATAGTAGCTTAATACGGTATCAGGGTCAGAGGCCTTGGTTAAATTCATAGTTTCACATTTTCTGAAGTAAAATAGCTCAACCTTCTTCATCAGGTTAGGCTTTTAGGAGCAACTAGTTAGTACATATTAGATTAACATGGTGTCGAGCGAAATATCTTGAGTTCAATCCTGATGACAACAATTTTCGTTGCACCACTTCTATTTTCACCTTTGAGATCCGAGAAAACCTCCACGTGATGGGGAGTCTTCAACCATAGGTGATTGTTCATCCTTTCTCGTCGGCTTAGGCCCTTGAATGCAACTGGTTGGTGCACATAGCTCCATAATATCAATAAATTCCTCCCTCATGTATAAAAGGTGACACTTTGGACAGCATGCCATCAAGCAGTGTACCAATATGAATTTGTCATAGGAATAATTGAAAATAATAAATGGGCAAAATAAAAGCAGTTGCACGACAAGCAGGATGGCACTAGCTAATATAAATCTGTGAACATAGTACATGCACATATATAGTGCTCCTTTGTTGTACCAGATTGTTAGAAAGCTTCCTAGCTACGTAGGTAAGCTACATCCTGGTGCAAAATAATGAAAAGAGTTTGCAGTCGTGTAATATTCAAGTAGTTCTTTTGCTGCAGAGAGCATGTTCCAACCATCCAAACATCGCACTAGCTTGTTACGTACGTTGAAGAAGCAATCGCATCTTCTTTTCCGAAGACATATATGGCCTGGGCACACATGAGTGCCTGAAAGAATATTTTTCATTACCTCTATAGAAAGGTGCTCTTAGAGTATGGAACTCGATGTGGGGTATATGTTTAAATATTTGTACATTTAGCTCGAATAGTGTGTTTGAGCAGTGTGTTTGATTGATACATACAGGAGTCCTTCTCACATATCATGTGTGTCTCTCTTGGTACCGCATATACTCCCTCCAGTGTCACAAAAGTTGTCATTTTAGACATTGACACGGTCTTCAAAACATACATTTGACTAATACTGTTGATATGAAAGATCTATAAAATACCAATAAAATATACGTTTATCAAATCATATTTCAATATGAATCTACTTATATCATTTTCATTTTCTAAACTTAACACATAAAATATTATGTAGAGTCAAAGTTTAAAAAGTTTAACTTAAGACAACCTCAAAATGGCAGCTTTTTGGTACTGGAGGGAGTATATGATAACGTACAAAAAACTAAACAACTTAATTAATACCCTTTTCTTTCACTGAAACAAGCATTGAAAGAAAAAGGCATTAATTAGCAGAGAAGATTTGTTTGTCTTTTGCTAGAAATAGAGACGAATGTTACGAAACAAAAGGTGGGTAACATGAGATAAAATTATATTATGCTGCAGTAAAATTCCTGGAATATGCTTCTCTTGTAGCCTTGCCATTGCGATGTAAGGTTGTGTAAGTGGACCCATACGTTTGTGACGCTTTAGCTTGTGTCACTAAGGTTTTGTTAACTGGTCAAGTACAAAAGTTTTGTGGTGGGATGCGGTCGTGTATGCATGTGGAGGGCTTTAGCTAGCCTTTGAGGATCGAATCGATAACCCATGGGGTACTTTAGTTATGAATTAGTGTCTTCTGCATGAGCTGCGGAGGGCGCATATCTAGATTCATTGTTCAGTACCATACTATTAAAGTTCTTGTTTGACTACCTTTTATTTCCGTGAGGAATGAGGTACTTCAATTATAAACTAATTAATCAAGACAGCCTCACAACCATCCATGCATTGAGGGACGGAATTGCAGAATTGAGAAGCTTAGGGCCTGTTCGTTTCAGAGGCTAAATTTTAGCCCCTGTCACATTAAAGAGAATCTTGTCATTTAAGAGTATTAAATAAAGTTTAATTACAAAACCTTTTTACACATGGGGGTTATTTCCGAGACGAATCTAACGAGCCTAATTAAGCTATGTTTCGCTATAGTGATGCTACAGTAACTATCTTCTAATTACGGCTTAATTACCCTCATTAGATTCGTCTCGCAAATTAGCCTAGGGGCCAATTAGTTTTGTAATTAGACTTTAATTAGTACTCTTAAATGATAAAATTCTAAATTGCTAAAATTTTGGCTAGAGAAATGAACAGGCCCTAAGAGTATAAAAGGTATTGATATACTCCATCCTGTAGTCATAAAGTCTACCCTCGATGAATGTAACAAGATGCGGTGTTGAAAGCAGACTTAGCCACTATTTTCTGATACAACATATTATTAAATTCGTAGATGTCTAGGAAATCTATATGATTTTTTAATCAATTGATGATTCAAGTTAAAATGGGTATTTGTAGAACACCTTACAAAAAAATTAATCATTGGTGGAAGGTGACCATGCATGCATTTTAATCAGTGTTCAAGGCTTGAATCTGGAAGTCACAAAGAACTTCGTTTAGTAACGCATGTGGTATTTTTTCTACATCGACCAGTAAATAATCATGTATCTTAATCAGTCTTTGGTGCAAGAGGGCACCCTCGCAACATAGACCAGGTTTTAATCAAATAAAAGACACCCTCGCAACACCCATTTTATGTTCTTTTTGCAGAGCTATGCTTTTAATTCCTCAGATCATTTGAGAAGCAAGAAACTTTGTAAGAGTCAAGATTCAACTCATGTAGGAAGAGGTAAACATTTTTTTCTTTCGAAGATCGAATTAAGATTATATACTCGACTATCAGTTATCCTGTCAACTGAAAATTATATTTATCAAAGACACATGGCCCAAATAAAATATCCCACTGAACAAAGAAAACACTTTTAGTTTTTTTTCCCTCTTGTTTCTTGGAAAAATATCATATTTTGTTCAGGGTAAACAAATAGCTTTTATCTTTTGGCAATTTAAACAATTATTGCAACAAAATACAACTTGGTAGTAATAATTCTGTAGCACATCCCTTTTTTGCAACTGGCTACAAATGATCTTTAAATTGTAGCAATGGATATACACGACTGTTTTTCTGTCCTATAAAATCCTCACCTACCCCTCCAGATAGATTGTCCGATGGGCATCAATTGTTTCCTCTCACGGTTAGTTACAACCTAAATTGCTAAAATTTTGGCTAGAGAAATGAACAGGCCCTAAGAGTATAAAAGGTATTGATATACTCCATCCTGTAGTCATAAAGTCTACCCTCGATGAATGTAACAAGATGCGGTGTTGAAAGCAGACTTAGCCACTATTTTCTGATACAACATATTATTAAATTCGTAGATGTCTAGGAAATCTATATGATTTTTTAATCAATTGATGATTCAAGTTAAAATGGGTATTTGTAGAACACCTTACAAAAAAATTAATCATTGGTGGAAGGTGACCATGCATGCATTTTAATCAGTGTTCAAGGCTTGAATCTGGAAGTCACAAAGAACTTCGTTTAGTAACGCATGTGGTATTTTTTCTACATCGACCAGTAAATAATCATGTATCTTAATCAGTCTTTGGTGCAAGAGGGCACCCTCGCAACATAGACCAGGTTTTAATCAAATAAAAGACACCCTCGCAACACCCATTTTATGTTCTTTTTGCAGAGCTATGCTTTTAATTCCTCAGATCATTTGAGAAGCAAGAAACTTTGTAAGAGTCAAGATTCAACTCATGTAGGAAGAGGTAAACATTTTTTTCTTTCGAAGATCGAATTAAGATTATATACTCGACTATCAGTTATCCTGTCAACTGAAAATTATATTTATCAAAGACACATGGCCCAAATAAAATATCCCACTGAACAAAGAAAACACTTTTAGTTTTTTTTCCCTCTTGTTTCTTGGAAAAATATCATATTTTGTTCAGGGTAAACAAATAGCTTTTATCTTTTGGCAATTTAAACAATTATTGCAACAAAATACAACTTGGTAGTAATAATTCTGTAGCACATCCCTTTTTTGCAACTGGCTACAAATGATCTTTAAATTGTAGCAATGGATATACACGACTGTTTTTCTGTCCTATAAAATCCTCACCTACCCCTCCAGATAGATTGTCCGATGGGCATCAATTGTTTCCTCTCACGGTTAGTTACAACACACGGATGTGGATATTACTCCGTATCAAAGTAGGGTTACTAATTAAAATGATTCTGGATCTTCTTATTTTCGGATGACATTACTCAATGAAAGGGATCCTTTGTGTCCTGATGGACAGATAATTTTTAAGCTGTACTTAACTGTAAATATTTCCGATGGCATATATTTACTGTATACAAATTCATAATCTGACAAATCTAATGATACACTTTTGCATCTCAAATCATGTCCCGTTGGACAAACAGTACTTAAATTTATAAAAATTTGAAGTTTCAAGAATGAGCGCGTCTTATATTTTGGGACGAAGGACATTCATGGGTGGATTCATTCAATTGAAGGAATAATCTGTGGACCGAATGTAGTGTCCAGATGGCAGTTTAATTTGTTGGCAGTAAAAACTTTCAGGCACTCCTAGGGTCCAGCTGAATAAGATATTTGACTGACTGTAGCTTAAATAGAAGTGAAATCGGGAGAAATATATTGCATTATTCTAAGAAAACTCATTCTTTAGGATAAAAAACTCCGTAATTACATAAAAATATTCATCTTGATGGGTGAAAGTCGAGAAACATTCCTTAATTCAAGACTGATATTCGGGCTTTCCGACTCAGCTTATTCAATCAAGCTAAAAGCGTAGCGGGCACTTGTATCCACGTGCCAATCATGTTTGTGAGCCTAGACCACCGTGACGCCGGGGAAGTGAGTGACAAAGGCATCTCTGTTTTCCGGTGCTGCGTCAGCAGCACAACTCTTCTTTGGGATAGACATTTCAGTCACAGGGTGCACCTCACAACTCTTCTCGTGGAGGGCAGGGCTGAGTTTGGCAACGTTAACAACCACGTGCTCGTTCTTCGCTGTGGCGAGCTTGCTGGCCTCCTTGCCCTCAGCAATTAACGGCGTTTTGTTCATGTAGAACATGTACAGCACCATCTGTATGATGCCGAAGGTGAACCCAAGAACGTTTGGAAGCTGCAGAAATCCATCTTAGCATATCAATTTGGGGACACGATAGATGAATTTGCAATAATTATTCAACTAAACAGGATTAATAAGCAGGTGACTAGTATTTATAACATACAGCAACGTATTTGTCCTTGATGAGGAGGCCGTAGAGGAACCAGACAATGGCGCTGAGGGTGAGGGAAAGAGAGAGTGAAAACGGCATGTACTCTACACTCCTCGTCTGGATTACACGTTTCTGTTGTTACATATAATCAGAGAAAATTAGCAAGAGATCCGGTTCCAAGGTAATGGAAAATATAGATACAAAACGATAAAGTACTCACAATGATACTGAGTGGCGCGACAAACACGCTGACTGAGAAGCCAACACAGATCCATCCGAGCATGACAACACGCTTGTCACCCTTGAACAGCAAGAGAGTGACGAGGAGGATAAGCCCAAACACACCAATATTGAGAAGGGCCATGATCTTTGCTGTAAATAGTTTTCCTTTCTTCGGAGCATAAACAAGGTACATTATGATGTAGATGCTCTCGATGACACAGCCGGCGGCATTGATAGTAATGAGGAATCCCTCACCGGTCTTGATTAGCGCATAGAAGATCCACAACATAGCGCTGAAAAGCGCAACCACATAGGGAACTGACTGAAAACCCTCTGTAGATTTGGTCTTGTAGATGCGATAGAACGTAGGTCTGCGAAGATATAAATATCAGTGAAAACGAATTTGCCGTTTCAATCAGCTCTTGAAATGACTAAAAATGTTTAGTGAATATTGTAGTGAGAAATTAGCAAGTCACTTACATCGGGGCTAGGAAGGTCATGAAGGAGATGACGTTTCCTGCAGCCAAAAATTAATGGCCACCAAGATTAGGTGTTTATAAAAAGATAGTAAAAATCCCACTGGCATAATTTATGACAAGCTTACATGTTACGTCTTTTCTCAGCTTGGCTTATTTGTGACCAAAGATTGGAGAGGATATATTTTAGATTAGCTCTTTTTGTCACATGGTGCACTATGATGTCATCACTGAGGCGATCGATTTCTAGCTCGACATGTAGCCCATGATGATAAATGTACGCTAACAAAAGCATAAAGCACGATGGAGATGCTAGGAAGTGATCCATGCATAATCTGGTGCGAATTATACAAATTAAGAAAATATTTATATCCACATTTTGGCAAAATTTGGAAGCTAGCACATGCGACAATACACTGGTGGTCATACAGCAGGTGCAACTCCCATATGTGGCTTCTATGTACGATATCATACACTAGAAACTATGGAATGACGCTATATATGTTTCAGACGACTTGTTGTGTGCAAAGAAGATAATAAAATAGACTTAAAATTAAGCATGCAAAATCCATATGCATGGTACGTAGCTCATGCTTGAGATGGTAATATACCTAGGAGGCCGAAGGCAAAAGCCCAGGGGTGCTGCAGGGACAGGCCAGCCATTGTGATGCGCAAGAAAAGATAATGGGTGGTACAAGATGGTAATACCAATGCAAATGGAACAAACACAATCTATATGTTGATCTCCTTGTTTTTATGACCTCCCTCTCTCGCTAACCCTGACCCCTTGTGGAGGAAAGGGAGAGCTGTGAGGAAGAGCTTCTATTCTGTGTTGGCTGAAACTCTTGCAATGGTTGGAGGCCTGTGGGGTGCTTTATATAGACACAAGGGTAGCATAGATGCTTGGTGTTCGATTATGTCATTTGGTATGTAAGCAAGCTCTCCAATTATGACACCGCACGAAGATCTTTTTCAATAGCTTTTGAGGAACAGTTTCAGGCCACGCATAATCATTCCCATTCAAAAAGTTGCTTCTTTGGTATGCTTTGGACTACAAGACCCTTCCTTAGCACATAATTGTACACTCCAAATTGTTGTGCACTGCTCGCAGATCCCTCTGACCTCGATCGATAATTACTTTTATGGGAGTGACAAGAGCAGCTAACAACACAACATCGCAAGAGATCTTCCCAACAACCGGACTACTAGGGAGGGGATTTGATGGTGATTATGACTGAGTCATATATTATAAAAAATGCACCGGAGGCTTGCAAACTTCTCCAGCTGTGTCATCCATGAACATTTATTTTGCAGTTTTAGGCTCACGAATTGGTCCATCTGTGTTATCCGGATTCGTGAACTTTTTTTTTGCAGTATTAGGTCTACAAACTTGTTTGCCTGTGCCATCTAAGTCCATGAAACTTTTAAATGTGCACTACAGGTCCACACCCCTTCACTGGCATGGCATACACTGGGAGCTGTCATTGAGGGTTGCTCCTTGTCCAGGCAAAAACCACAGGAAAAATTTGTCTCAACAAAAAGCTGCAGTGTATTACAAAGACTTGCTGACTGTATAACGCATAAAGGTTGACAAAGATATTTTTAAAAGACAAAGAAAATGAGGGTGCCTTTTTTTAACCCTCTTAAAAAAGGCGGAGAAAGTCTAACTTCCAATTTGACATTTCTATTGGCAATCGTGGACAGGTTTAGTAGTGTTAACAGTGAAAAGGTACCGAAGATGTCAGCTGCTAGGCCTGGGCGTCAGTTATTACAACTAATAGGTATATTTAAAAGTAAGAGGTACTGAAAGCCACAGCAATCCCAATAGTCTTAAATCTAAAACCAATGATGTAATATCCATATATTATCATGTGGTCTCGTTTTTTTGACTTTCCCCGAAAGTGAAGATGTGATACAGCCAGCCTTCATTGTTCACGTGTGTTTAAGCCTGGAGATCGTATTCAGTTACAACATGCAACAAGGTCCATGTGAAATTTTCAAGTTGCAACTCCCGACAGAATAGAAGGACCACACGACCAATATCATCAGTCAATGATGAACGAAAAAATAAAATAAAACTGGCCAATGGAACTGTCCGTGGATGATGTCACAGGTAACCTGGCCTTATGTTGCCCTCATGGAAATCGTTATGACTTTTAGGAGATATCCTTAGCTTGGTAAGGATGAATGGCGTGCTGATATCACCATTCACAATGTCATGATTTTGTACGTCCCTCTAGACGCGCATTGCAGCTCTATCTGTTGCACAGAAATGGGGATAAGGACGTCGTCTTCCTTCACAGCCGAAAGGACAAGATCGATCAGGCTGCAACCATCATGGCCCTGCTTTTGCTCTTTTATGTGAGCAATTGTATCTTGATCTCTTATTAAAGTCCACGCCAAAGAAGAGGGGCCACTATTTTGGACGAGTGTGTGTCGGCCACGTATTAGGCTAGGAGGGTGTAAGGCTACAGTTGAATAGCCGACACATATTTCCTTTTCGTGACTTATCTCTTGCGCAGAAAAGAGGTTGTTATGATCGAATAATTGGAGCTTTCCTATAATGTGTCATGCATCACAAACTGGACCAGCTCCTTTGGTTTGTATTGCTTGCATCACAAAGGCTCAATTTGCGTGTGTGGCTACTGTGAACTGATAGCTGTATTGTTGCACGCATGATGTAACCAGATGGGGATCGGATGATATTGCCATGTCTCGCCACAAGGACTTATCTGTCTGGATACAGGATATGACGGTGCAATGATCGTGCTATACAAGGGATAGATCAGCATTAGGAAATCTGGATGTCCTGTGTTGGCGGATTACAAAGAATAATCTCAGGCCTCAGGATTCATGTTGGGGTGCAAGCTGGCATGCTGAGTTAGTATGTGCAATGGTTGCTGTACATTGCGCAGCAGCAGAATATATTAATAAAGTCGTTGCTCATCTATTTGAATAAACTGCAGAAGTTACCAAAAGTAACGCTGTCACATCTTTGTATGTAAATCTTAGAGAGTGCAATTTCTTTGAGGACAGATGATGGCAAAGTCAAATTTCTCGACCCCTTTCAGAAGAAATGAAACAATACTGTTGCAAGGTGTCTTTTACTACTCGGTCTACTGGGCCAGTGATCCATAGATTCGAGACAGTAGTCCTATAAACTGTAGAATCAAAGTTATATATAGGAATAATAATTTGATTAAAAAAATGCAGGTGCTCTGCCTATCTTGTTTATTAGGAAACACGCGGGAAAGGCTCCCACGGTGATATATCAGACCGGCTGCAGCACGTTTCGAACCCTGGCGGCCTCAACGCAACCGGTCGAACTTACCATCGCCCCGTGCACGCCTTCGTGTGCTCTGCCTATTCATTAGTGGAATATAGAAGTACCCTAACAAGCAGGCAACCTAGACCGCCGGAAAAGCACAAGGCCTCGTTGCAATAAATGGCCAAATCAAACGTGAAAAGCAAGAAAACAGGAGGAAAAGAACAAGCCAAATAGGAGGAAAATAAGAGGAAGAAAATTCAGTTCAATATTTTAGATGAATATAAGGAATAAATCTAGCTATCTTTGTTTGTGGAGAATATATGTAGCTAACTTGTAAAAGTTTGTTAAATGTTTGCATAAAGATGAGACGGATTTCTTTTAATTTAACACTTCTTTTAAGAAATTAATTTAAAATTTGGATGCAAACATTGTCCTAAATTTTATCTATACAAGTAATTGTGAATGAAGTCCTGGAATTATCTATTTGTTCATAAATGGAACCGCATGCTGGAGGAAGTTTAATTGGAATCGCTAATGCTGCTCAAATATTGCAGATTGTTAGATTCTTGAGTTGGCCCTATGGAAGATATATTACGAATTAGGAAAACATTTTACATTCAGATAAAACCTGAAAGCTATGAGTGGTTTATTTCATTTTCATAAGCAATTCAAACTATTGCGTATATTTACAATACATTGATATGTTTATTTACAGAAGAGTGAAGTGCATGGCCCGGTTTCTAAACTTGTCTCGCTGCGTCACTTGGATCCCTGTACTTTCAAAATGCAGAATAATGGTACCTAAATTTATTCTATTGTGTCACTTCGGTCCATATACTTTCGAAAAGAGACTAATGGTCCCTAAACTTGTCACAACAATGTCATTTTGGTCCTTCAACTTACTCTAAGCGCTGATATGGCAAACACTATAGGAATCCCATTCTTTGCACACGGCAAAGGGCAGAAAACACCCGACAAACCTCTCGCCGCCCGCCAAAGCTACCCCCCCCCCCCCCCCCCC
>LAPY01002419.1:69836-83770 GCA_000970635.1 Eragrostis tef
GCAGTAACCTTCCAAGAAACGTATGCGCTGGCGGCTGGCGACATCGTCAATGTAAAGTGGCATTTGTGGATCCTTATTTGAGCCAATACGTCGGCATGTGTTTAATTATTACTATTTTTTGTGATCTGAAGGTATAAAGTTTATACTGCTCTGTGGCCGTGCATGCATGTGGATGTGTTTCTAGCCTTCGTGGTACGAATCTGGAACCTTTGAAGGACACCAGTGAAGAAATTGTATCATCTGCATGGACCAGTAGAAGCCGTTCATTGTGGTATACCGTTGAACGTTGTGGTTTCACTGCCTTTCAATTTCCTTTTTCCTAAGAAACGATGTCCGTCCATCGAACTTGAATCACGGGAGCCACTTACCAAGCTTCATAATTTTAACGCACTTGCGACTTCCACGGTTGTAGCCTCAGTGTGCCCACTTAAGTAACTCGATCACATTGCACACATTATTGATAGCAATACAAACTGCTATCTTGATCGTTGAGCTGTTATTTCGACTTGCAGATGGCTTGAATAATGAAAAGATTACAATTCTCATCGGCCAGTACAACATTCATATAAAATATATTTATAAATTTCATAGGAAAAAAAAATGGACGCCATCAAACATGAACAAACATAGCACTGCAATAGGCACTTGGACATCAATGCAAAATGCGTGTATGCACGTGCTTGGATGCGTGTGTGCATAAGATAAATCATATTACTTTATTTATTTTCAAGAAGAGAAATAATGCATAGTCTCTCTTATTTTTTTATTTTAAAGAAGAGAGGACCTACACACCAACCTCAACTAGCAACATGGTACTGTCGACCATGCGCTACTCTTGTTATAGAATTTTAGAGTGGGACCATACCTTTTTTGGGAGTAAAGTATTTTTTGCAAAAGTTTTCATATTCCACTCCGGGCTCATTTGGAATAGGTTTAATTAGATCCATCCCATTGCAGCTTCTCCATTTTGGATAAATACCATTACTATTCATATTTTGGAAGCATGCCATTAAAATTTGACTTATATTTTGCCATTATGCATGAAAATGCACTTATAAGTTCTTCTTCATAGTGTCTCTACAATCCACCGTGAGGTTGAGAGCCAGCGGTAGGTCCTTGCTGGCCATGGTGACCTCATCGGTACGAGTCCGAGCTTAATGATGTTTGGTTCATGTGGGGAGGTGCCTCTGCCATCATCGGTAAGAGGAGAGCCCATTGTTTAATAATCAACCGATAGAACTAGAGGACGATGGAACCATCGTGTCCGTCCTTTTGGGTGAAGCCAGGGATGGAGAAGCGGAAAGGTGAGCCGCAGCAGGCCAGCCACTAGTGTGTTTTAGGTGATGATGTCATCCGCACCAGCCACTGGCGAGCGGTTTCCATGTACTGTAGTGGCGGCCTTTGGGGTGCCTGCCACTACAGTAAAATGGCTAACACCCTTGTAGGATCGTTTTTCTAGTTATGTATAGTTTACATACCAATGAGTTGGATATCATGCCAACGTTGCATTGTTGGCATGGTACTACTTCTTTCTCTTTTCTCATTAGCTTCTGTAGCTATGTAAGGAAAAAAATACAATGTGACAGTGAATTGAACTTTTATGATACTCCCACACAGAGTAATTTAACAAAATATGTAATTATGGTCAACTTTGATAACTGATTTAACAATTACTTGTGGCATTCGCTAAAAGTATAGTTACTTAAAATTTACAATTACACTGCCTTTATGAGTAGTGACATAGTAACTCTTAGCTCATTCAATCAAGCTGAATTAATGGGTAGCAGGCACAAGTATGCGTGAGCAATGGACACACAACGGTGAGGCTGTGGGTATCAAAGAGGTCGGCCACGTCTCTGTTCGCTTGCTCCACCTCGGCCGCAGCACAGATCCTCCTTGGGACGATGGAACTCTACCTCATTAGATTCATTCGTGAGTAGGTGAAATACTCTGATAGAATGAAGTGTCCGCTTGCTTGTTTGATTTCTTGACAATTGAATCCAACTGTCGGTGACTCAGCACGCAATTTGAAGAAATTTATGCATTAATATATTCTAATAAAATTCATTCTTTTGGATAATCAAATTCCTGTAGTTACATGAAAATATTCATCTTAATATAATGGTGAAAATAAAGAAGTATTCCTTCATCTGAAAGGTATGATAGCCGGGCATCTATATATATGGGCTTTCAGACTCAGCTCATTCAATCAAGCTGAAAGGGTAGCGGGAACTTGTATCCACGTGCCAATCACGTCCATGAGCCTAGACCACCGTGACGCCAGGGCCATGGGTGACGAAGGGGTCTCTGTTTGCTGGTGCCGCGTCGGTGGCACAGCTCTTCCTTGGGATGGACATCTCAGTGACCGGGTGCACCTCACAACTCTTCTCGGGGAGGGCAGGGCTGAGCTTGGCAACATTAACAACAATGTGCTCTACCTTCGCTGCGGAGAGCTTGCTACCCTCCTTGCCCTCGGCGATCAGTGGCGTTTTGTTCATGTAGAACATGTACAGCCCCATCTGTACGATGCCGAAGGTGAACCCAAGAACATTCGGAAGCTGCAGAAATCCATTTAGCATATCAATGCAGGGACATTAATAAACTAATTTGCAATGATTAACCAATTAAGGAAGGATTGCTAGACAAGTGATTTCTGTTGGTAACATACAGCGACGTATTTGTCCTTGATGAGGAGGCCATAGAGGAACCAGACAACAGCGCTGAGAGTGAGCGAAAGGGAGAGAGAAAAGGGCATGTACTCTACACTCCTTGTCTGGATCACACGTTTCTGTTTGTATACAATGAAAAAGTATTAGCAAGAGATTACTGTCACAAGAGGCAATGGAAATATAAATTCAAAAGGATGAAGTGCTCACGATGATGCTGAGCGGTGCGACAAAAACGCTGACTGAGAAGCCAACACAGATCCATCCGAGCATGACAACACGCTTGTCACCCTTAAAGAGGAGAAGTGTGGTGAGGAGGATGAGCCCAAACACACCGACGTTGAGGAGGGCCATGATCTTGGCTGTAAATAGTTTTCCCTTCTTCGGGGCATAAACGAAATACATGATGATGTAGATGCTCTCAATGACACAGCCCGCGGCATTGATGGTGATGAGGAATCCCTCTCCGGTCTTAATTAACGCATAGAAGATCCACAACATTGCACTGAAAAGTGCCACCACATAGGGAACTGACTGAAAACCCTCTGTTGACTTGGTTTTGTAGATGCGATAGAACGTAGGTCTGCAAATATATAAAAATCATCGAACACAAATGGTCGTGATTAAAAGTTTTACGCTCAAAAATTAATGAAATGTTTAGTGAAGATTGTAATGATAAATTAGCAAGTCACTTACATCGGGGCTAGGAAGGTCATGAATGAGATGACGTTTCCTGTACCCAAATATGAGCGCCAAGATCAGAAGTTGCAAAAGATAGTAAAGAAATTCATGGGGTAAGTTATGAAAAGCTGACATGATACATCTGGTTTAAGATTGCCTTATTTTTATGACCAGTGATTGAAGAATATATATATATATATATATATATATAAAATAAACTCCGGGCATAAACGAAATACATGATGATGTAGATGCTCTCAATGACACAGCCCGCGGCATTGATGGTGATGAGGAATCCCTCTCCGGTCTTAATTAACGCATAGAAGATCCACAACATTGCACTGAAAAGTGCCACCACATAGGGAACTGACTGAAAACCCTCTGTTGACTTGGTTTTGTAGATGCGATAGAACGTAGGTCTGCAAATATATAAAAATCATCGAACACAAATGGTCGTGATTAAAAGTTTTACGCTCAAAAATTAATGAAATGTTTAGTGAAGATTGTAATGATAAATTAGCAAGTCACTTACATCGGGGCTAGGAAGGTCATGAATGAGATGACGTTTCCTGTACCCAAATATGAGCGCCAAGATCAGAAGTTGCAAAAGATAGTAAAGAAATTCATGGGGTAAGTTATGAAAAGCTGACATGATACATCTGGTTTAAGATTGCCTTATTTTTATGACCAGTGATTGAAGAATATATATATATATATATATATATTAAATAAGCTCCTGGCGTCATGGCATGCAAGGTGCACTATGATGTCATCATCCATTTGTTAATGTAGCGATTGCTAGCTCGACATGTAGCCCATGATGAGAGATGATAGGAAGTGATCCATGCTTAGTGTGATACAAATATTTGAAAGCATGCACAAGCGACACTATATTAGTAATCATACAGGTGCAACCCTCATATATATGTGGCTTCTATGTATGATACAGACACTAGCAACTGAGGAATGAAGATATGTATCTGCCGAATGGTAGTGAGCAAAACAAGAGATATTAAAATGAGCATGCAATTCATGTAACGTGGCCCATGCATGAGATGGTAATATACCTAGGAGGCCGAAGGCAAATGCCCAGGGGTGCTGCAGGGACAGGCCAGCCATTGTGATGCGAAAGAAAAGATAATGAATGGTAAGCTGGTAATCACAAATGGAACAAACACTAGCTATATGTCGAGCTTCTTGTTATTATGACCTCTCTCTCGCTAACCCTGACCCCTTATGGAGGAAAGGGAGAGCTGTGAGGAGGAGCTAGTGTTCTGTGTTGGCTGAAACTCTTGCAAGGATTGGAGGGCTGTGGGGTGGTTTATATAGGCACAAGGGTAGCAGACAATGTTTGGCATTCTATTCTGTCATTTGGTTGTGTATGCAAGCTCTCCAATCATGACACCGCACAAAGATCATTTTCACTGGCTTTTGAGGAAAGGTTTCGGGCCACAAATAATTTATTGTCTTTTATTATAGGGAGATAATCATTCCTATTCAAAAAGTAGCTTCATTGGCACACTTTAGACTACAATACCCAGCGTTAGTGCGAGTTGTACACTTTTCTTGTAGTGGCAAGGGCTGCCGAACAACAGAAGATCACAAGAGATCTTCCTAACTACGGGACAAGCTAGGGAGACATCTTCAATTTGACAGGTGATTTTGTAACTGAATGATATATTATAAATAAATAAGAATGCTTTGGGAAAATATTACAAAAGGTGAAAAACATAATTGTGTGTGTAGCTGCACACGTCGTTTGCGCTTGTAACTGTAATTCAAGTACAGTAGATTTGTCGGTCTGTGTCGGCATATGTACATAACTAATTTCAGAATAGTTTTGCTCGTTGTCCTTTCCTCACATGGATGATGTTAGTGGACCTACGTAGCTTTCCCATTATTTGTCCGTTATTATATTTCTTGTTTCAAATCCTAATATTTGACCTATGTAGCTATACCCTTAGATGCACGAAAGAGCCTGTATCCTAGTAGTTTCAAGAACCTTAGTAACACCTCAAGTCGGGTTCGAATTCCCGTGGGAGAGAATATGAATCGGCTTAGGTAAATAAAAAAAAGCCCCTCCGAAGCTTTTCTGTGTTATCAACGTAATCATGCATTGTGGTTGCCTTCGGAGATTCGCACGTGGCTCATGTGTCCGGGGCACCATGCGGCATGTCCGGGCAGCCAGCAGCCTACGAAGCCTTTTCTCGACCGGGCCAACAAGAAATATATTGTCTTCATTAAAAAAAAAAGGTTAACAAGAGCTCTCACGTTGCTCTCGTGGGGACAAGAATTTCCCGTGTTAATTGGAGAAAAAGAAAAATCTGCACCATTGATTATTATGGCCATCCAATTGTTTAGATTAAGAATAAATAGTTAGGTTTGGATTGTGATTTGTAAAAAGAAGAGAGTTTGAATCAAACAACTAAAAGTACAGAAAGTCAAAATGAAATAAAATAATAAATAAAAAACCAGTGAACTTCAGGGAAAAAGTACTCCATCCATGAGATCCAAGGGCTATCTAGTCCCTCCATCCATGATATCGACGGTGCATGTTTGCTGGACTACTACTACTATTACAATTATAAAAACAAAATCCAATAAAGTTATATTAAAAAAGAAACAGTTTTCCTGTCATTTTTTTCAAGGAAAATACCCTAAATACTCAACTTGAAGGCCTCAAATATGGCTATAAGTGAGGAGACATGGACATATTAAGAGACTGATGAGCATGCAAAATAAGCAAGAAAGACATATCAAGCGACAAGATCAGTCTGGAAAGGTAGTCCGTTGTGAATCTTGGAGTTTAGAGGCTACTTGAAGGGTCAAAACCTCTATTGCGCTCCTTGCCATGTAGGTGAAGATGAATGAAAACTGAACCAGCTAGGTGGGGAATGACAAACTGAACAAGGTGGGGAACTAGTTCATCTTGATACAAAGCCACGCTAGTTCATTACTGAATACATCTTGGATTCCGTGTGGTCCTAGAGTGACCATCTGATCAACACGCTACCAACTAATTGCAATGGCTTCTATAGTAACAATCTCGTGAAATATTTTCTGTTCTAAATCTTTTCAAAATAGGGTCTTTAAGCCCCTACCTTCATTAGAGGCATGTAGTGGCGGAGGATGAAAAAAAAATTAAGGTGTGGCGGACGTAAATTCATTGTGACAGGCTTGTGACCCGCAGTTGTAGAAAATTTGGCGTCATGTCCTAATCCAAGTATTCAACCTACTATCAATCGAGCAGCAGCAATTCTGACCATCAAAACAGAGTACGTAGTCATAGCATACGGACCAGCAAAACAACAACCAACAATGAACAAACTAGATCGATCCGCAACCCACTTTCTACGAAACAGTTCGGCACTGCCTCAGCTTCCTCCCTACGATGGCGTGACAGATAGGAACATGCTCAAACCTCAGTCATAGCGGTGTACTGCAGCCGGGCTGGAGAGTAGGGGATCCTGAGGAAAAAATAAGGTATGGCAAGTATGGCCTCCGGCATGTAAGGTAGGACCGAGAACATAGCTCTTTGCTCGGCCTCATTCTGTAATAAATCTAAGTTGTTCTAGAGCTGTCCGGCCAGTTAAATATTTTATTTGAACATCTCAGATGCTTTACTGAAAACCTTTTATTTTCTCACTTAATTTTATAAAACTAGCTAGCTACATATTTTGTCAGAAGGAAGATACATTTATGCAAGTAGTTTCACTGCAGCCTGAAACGATCATACTGATCAGGATTACTGAAGGCATAACAAAGTATCATTGTTTAAAAATAGCCTTGAGTTAATTAGCAAAGCACGGCTTCAAATGATTCTTTTTGAAAGATCCAGGTGCCAACTTGAGACCTGGACCGTCCATAATGAATTCTTGAACAAAGTATCATTGTTTAAAAATAGCCTTGAGTTAATTAGCAAAGCACGGCTTCAAATGATTCTTTTTGAAAGATCCAGGTGCCAACTTGATCCAGGTGCCAACTTGACCTGGACCGTGCATAATGAATTCGTGTGCTTCACAGATGACATGAACGGCGAGTGGTGTCTTGATTGACCACCATGCACGTGATCTTTCCACGCTCCTTGGTTAGTGGCCCTTCTTTTTGGGTCACATGGTTTAATTATTCTTCCTTTTTCCATCTCTTTCAAATGTGAATATCTAGAACTTCCTTTAGAGAAGAGTATGCTGCATTAATTATGGATATATACTAACACAACTTTTTGTAATAGTTTCTCATCTTACAGTCAAAAATAAAAGGGCCTTTTATCTTGATAATCTTATTGTACGGCAGGGTATCAGTACATGCTAATCACTCACCGCAAAATCTGTGTGACTTTGTGAAATCATTAATCTATTTTGTAAAATAGTAGGCAAATATGAATATAACTTTGCACCTACTACGGTCTACATATCATTTATTATTATCAGTTTTAGTATTTCCTGTTTCGAAGAGTACTATTTGTACGAAGGTAATAATATCAGAAAGAAAAGAGAATGATGAGGGATGCGAGTCAAAAATACATCCATGGCGGCACGAGGACATAGAGTGACGCAGCTTGGGTGCACTACGGACCGACGTGATATGTGAGTCGGTAGACTCACTAATCGACGAAGGGCCATAGTCGACTGTGGCGAAGATTGGCAACATGGATCCACGGCACAAGAGAGGTAATGGATGCGGTGTGCATATTTGTCCGTGGGTCGGGGTATGAGTGTTAATGACTGCGTGGGTAATTTCAAAAGTACACTTTTCAATATTCGTAGTACTATAGTATTATGTAAAATTAGATAATGATAAAGAATTTCTGACAAATTTATCAGCAAAACAAATATTGGTTTGTACATACTAATAGCTGTTGGGAAAATTAAATAATGGGTATATGGCAGACTAGTTTCAACGGTATTTCTTATAATTTAAGTAAATAAATTGAAAGATTATTAATTTATCTTTTCTTTCCGATAATAAAAGCCAAATGCAACTAGATCCTTATTTTAGGGTGTGACCCTGTAAACCAGTCAGCACTAGCCAAAAAATGTATGCCCACAAAATGCAACTGGCACTCCTCTTTCACCACTTAATCAATATCATTCAGTTAAAAGAGCTCTATATATAGACTAGCATTCACCGTCTATGTGTGGTTGTGATGGTCCGCAGAAGTATTCAAATAAGCCATGCAGTCCAAAGGCGACTACTTTTCTATGTTTGTCTTCCGGCTGTATTATAATATATACTACACACCTATATAGCTAGATTTACTAATAGTATAGAATCTTCCATTCAAAAGAATAATTATTGGAATATCATAAACACACTTGCAACAGTATTTACCTTTTTACTAATGATTGATATTATTCTCCTTTCCTTTTCAACCCTTTTCGCTTTGCAAAGATTTTGAACATTTAGCGGGTAGCACGCAAATACTATTTATTAAAATGGTCTCTTCTGACTAAATTAATGGTGTTAAATTTATTGGAAATGGTGAAGTTTTGGTTGGGACACAGAGTAATGTCCATGATGAGGAACTTAAAACATGGGCTAGGTAATGTGCAAGGAAAAAATCAAAATTAATTTATAGTTATGGAATAAAACTAATTAGTAAAACCGAGAATTATGAAAATCAACAACTTGTTTCCATGAGAATTATACTAACATTCCTTTCCACGTTTAGCTTTGTAGTACCAGGGATAACATTATATATACATGGTATGATGTAATGCTGTGTAATGATTGTTAATAATAATGTTTTAAAAAACAGAGATGATGAAGGTGGTTTTTATAAATCTTAACAAAATTGGCAAAGCAACCTCCAAGTACACACTTTTATTGGCACTCGTGAACATGTTTTAGTAGGGTTGACACTGAAATACTTACTAGATGTCAAATACTGGTTACTAGCTAGTGAAAGGATGGCAATAAAATCAGACGGTACAAAACGGTAAGTAGCCCCACAATTATGACTTTTACATTAACTTTTAAAATCATATATAGTCCTGTCTGTGAGATGAGGCATGATCGATATATTGCTAAATAATAAAGCAAATGTCATTGTTTACTGCTCTTGATGAGTCCTGTAAGAAAACGTTAGGAAGCGCGTTGATACCCCAGCGGAACAGCAAAACACCTACGCGCTCTATCTTGGAGTAAAACAAGATGTTCACAACTAACTCTATATATATTACTTGTTCATGATCTTAACTAAACACGTCTTTAACATCCTGAACAATATCTACTAGTTTTAAACTACCAAAAAACACAAAGTTTGCTCCTTATTTTCCATTTTAGCTTTATTTTCATCAAATACACTCTCAAGGAAACCTATGATTAGAACAAAACTATCCAAGATAAATATTGGAGCGTGTGTCCAATGAGATGAGTAAGAAGTTTGTATTTAATTAGAAATACTTGTGATGCAAAATCCTTTTCTGTTTCAGTGTTTTGGTGCAATTTACTAATCTTGTTGCCAATGCTGTTGATACTTCACGCGTGTGTGTGAGGGCGCCAATGCTGTCGATACTTCGTGTGTGTCTGTATGTTTTGTACTGCAGTCGTAGCCTAAATCCTAAAATCAAAGATGTAATATCCATATATTGTCACGTGGACACGTTTTTCCCACTTTCCTGAAAAGCAAGGTTGTGCCACGACCTTTGTTCATTATTCACGTGCGTTTAAGCCTGGAGATCGTTTTCACTTATAACAGGGCAACACGGTCCACGTGAATTTTTAAGTTGCAACTCCAGACAAACTAAAAGGGCCACGCGACCAACATCATCAATCAATGATGAACAAAAACTAAATTTGGCCAATGGAACTGTCTGGGGGTGATGTCACAGGTAACCTAGCCTTATGTTGCCCCCATGGAAATCGTTATAGCTTTTGGAAGAACAACCTTTAGCTAGCTTGCTGAATGTCACGCTTTTGTCCCTCTAGACATGCACTGCAGCTGCCAGCTCTATCTGTTGCTCGGCAATGGGGATAAGGATAGTCACCTTCCTTCAGAGCCGAAAGCAGAAGATCGATCAGGCTGAAACCATCATGGCCCTGCTTTTGCTCTTTTCTGTGAGCAATTGTTTCTTGCCCGCTTATTAAAGCTCATGTCAAAGAAGAGAGTCCACTATTTGGGATGAGTGTGTATGGGCCACATACGAGGCTGTGAGGGTAGGCTAGCTACAGTTGGCTAGCCGACCTATATTTCATCTTCTAGTGTTATTTCTTTCCTTGAAAGAGAGTCCGGATCGAATTATTGGAGCTTTCGTAGATTGTGTCATGCATCACCAACAGGAACCTCTCCTTTACTTTGCATGGCATGCATCACACAGCCTCGATTATGCGTGTGTGGTTGTGTGACGTGATAGCTGCCATTGTATAGCCAATTATGATTCGGATCATGGTACCATGTCGTGCCACTAGGACTTATTTTTTTGGATACAGGATATGAATGGATATTATGCACTTATCGTGCCATGAGACGATGGATCTGTTAAGGGTATAAGAATTTTATTAGGAGTCTTTATTATAGAGTTTTTTTTTCCTATTTGTATTCACAGTCATGTATCTATATCTATAGCCCTCATGGGGCTACAATTCAATACAAGTGTTAGTCATAACAGGATCAGCATTAGAAACTCTGATATCATATCTTTGCGGATTAGAGAGAATAATCTCAGCGTCCATGTTGGGTTGCAGGCTGGAAGACCGAGTTGGTATGGGCATGGTTGCTATACGTTGTGTAGCAGCAGAATGTCCAAAGGCTCATCCATTTTAGATTAAGAAAAATGCATAGGTTACAACCAGAACAAACGCTCTTACATCTTTTTTCTTTCCATGAGAGATGTAACTTTGCAAAGGCCTGTTGAGGTCATCAAAGATAAGCGCCATTTTACATGGACATCAGTATTTTCATGGCTTGGAGTTAATTGGACAGTGAGCGAGGTATGGTGTTCCTTGAAATTGATTTGCCGTGGAGGCTCAATCTCATGCAGGAATGGCTGCGCTCTCTGTAATCAGATCTTTTAGCTTTAAGTTTCTACTTTATTTTATTTTAGCCCGAATTGTGCTTCTTTCGATATATCATGAATCTGCTACTCCTGTTCATTCCCCGAAAAAAAGTATTAATGTTTGGTCGTGTTAGCAGGTTGTTGGCTACCTACCAAATTGATGGGCAATTCAGTGATGTATCTGTACTTTTTAAATTGTTCTTTTGGAGCCGAGGGAGCCTGTTCCAACATTCCAAATGAACATTAATTGGAACCTGGGTATACCTAAGTGTATAACCGAAAAAAATTCCCTGCGGCCGGTTCGCAAACTTGCCGTGCGGCCTCATTCTAGATTTCTGCCGCGTGGACGCTGCCGCGATCCAATGCCCCAAGTCCCTTGGCTCCCGCACCCCTCCTAACGCGCACGGCTTCAAGCGAACCAACACGGCTCGGCTCCACCCCAGCTCGCCTTCCTCATCGGCGTACGAGGTCGGCGGCCGCTAGTCCTTCGTTCAATTCCAACTCATACTTCGCCTCCGTCATCTGCCGCCGGCAGTGCCAAAGAACGGCGACCATCCCCCACTGCAGCTTGCGGACGGCAAGTGGTTCGCACCAAGGTTCCTCGCATCTGGCGAGCCCTCATCCTCTAGAGATTGCTCAGAGCTCGCAATGAAAATCCACAATTGATTAACAAGACAGATTCTAGTGCTGTGCAATTACTTGAACTACTGAAATATTGTAGGCCAAAGTATGTTGGCAAGCATTCCGTGGCATTACTTCCACTGGTGAGGCCGCCACATAGGACCATGCCTCCGCTACGGCAGCCATGGAGCGAACATTCGTCGAGCACCTCAATGATGAAAGTTCGCCTGTTGACAAATCTTGGATGCGAACAGGGGCGTGCGCGAGCTGCAGTGGCTTTTGCTCCCGGCGGTAGTGGCGGTGACGGCGGCGGCAACTACGGAGGGATGCGGAGGCAAAAGCGAAACCAGCGAGGCGTTGCCTTGTTTGCCTGCACCAAGCCGAGTGGAGGCGAGCTGCCGTGAGACCGAGTTGTGATCACCGCCGCTAGAGCCATTAGCCGCGAGGCCGTGCAGGAGCCGAGCTAGTACGTGCGTCGGATGGCCCGGCCGGTGTTTACGTGGCAGCAATCGGGATCGGGACCGCACAGAGCAGGTTTGCGGACGGTGCGCAGGGAATTTTTTTTCCGTGTATAACACCCTGCATCGCTCAACCTCCGAAAGACACGTGCATGCACATAGCACTCTTTTTATGACTTTATTCTTGCTTCATATTAAAGATATAGCCGGTATGCTTAGAACCAATAAAGGTTATATGCTGACCCTCACACATCTAAACAATCTATATTGGACTATTCCAACAACCACATGACTTTTGAGCCTCTTGGGCTAAAACAACTACTTCAAGGATACAAACTGACTGGGGTGTTCAGCACACCACATACATGACAAGCGGATACCTAAGATCTTTCTTGGATGCACGACCATACCATGTCACCTGTGCGTTTAAAATCCGCTTACCGCCCAGCCCTCACGGGGGACAGACACGTGCATGCACATAGGACATCTTACGTTTTCGTTCTCGCTTCGTGTAAAAAGGTTAATTTGGAGGTGCTATGCTTGAAACTAACAAATGTTATATGTTGACTTTCACCCGTCTAAACAATTCATTTGAGACTATCCTCACAACCACTTCACTTCTGAGCCACTTAGACCGAAACAACTACTACCAGGATACAAATAGATTGAGGTGTTACATTAGTACCATAATAGCCAAAAGGAAGACTAGTTTTTCTTTACAGAAATATCCTCTTGCAGAGTGCAATTTCTTTTTGATTACGTAATGGGATAACCGATTCTAGCCTCTACAACACGTGAATGCAATTTCTTGGCCCCTTACCAGGAAGAAAAGAAAAAATGTTAGTGCAAGATATCTTTTAAAACTGTGTCTACTGGGCCAGTGATCCATAGACAACGATTCAGAGACTTGAAATTGTGGTGCGACAACAAACAGTAGAACAGAACTACTAGTTTTTAGCAACAGATGAAGGTGCTCTACTTTTCATTGTACTCTCTCCATTTAAAAATATATGCAGTTGTGCCTATATTTTTGGATGTCCAGGTTCATTGAATATTCTCTAAATCTAGACAAATGATTGTTAAGGCGGCATTTATTATGAAACAAAAGAGCAGCAGTTCAGCGCAAGCAGTCAGCTCAGACTACTGGAAAGAAAAGACCTAGTTGTAAAGAATGCAAAAAAGTCGCCAACAGCAAGTGGAAGGAAGAAAAGGACAAGCCAGAAAGGAGGAGGGAAAAACAAACCTGTGAAAATGTAACACCCTGTGTTTCGCCATATTATAAAATTCATTAAAAATTTAAACTTTTTGAATTAGAACAAATCCAATCAAACTAGTATGGTAAATTCAACCCATATTTGAAATTTTCGAATTTTAAATGTGCATCCAACACCACCATCTTCATATTTGGATTTTCATGTTATTATTTCTGTTCAATTGGTGTTTACCCTTTTGAGAATTTGAATTTTGTTCAAATTCGAACCCAACAAAATTCTGGGAAATGTTCAAACCAT
>LAPY01002420.1:32387-51372 GCA_000970635.1 Eragrostis tef
GTAAGAGAGAGAGAGAGAGAGAGAGAGAGAGAAGAAGAAGAAGAAGAAGAAGAAGAAGAAGAGGAAGGAAGGGGGAGAAAAGCTCACCTCACTCAAACCCAGGCATACCGATGGCACCAGCAGACCCAAACAGCGACGAACAAGCAGACGACCAACTAACCTGCAAGGCACAACAGAAAAGGGCAGAAGGCATGAGAAACAAGCGGAACCCTAAAACCCTAGCAAACCAAAAGCGGGCAAGAAAACGCTAATCGAACGGCAGGCCAACCAAATCGAAGAAGTGAACAAATCGACCCACAGGTCGATAATGACAGCACAAGAAAGGGGGAAAAGGCTAAGCCCTTCAACCTCAGCCGGTCCCAGGAAGAAAACCCCGGCAAAAAAGCGAGAAAACACCACAATAAGAACGATGCAGGCCATATCAGGTTGCAACATCGCCCGAGGGACCAATGGCCGATGATCGAAACGCAACCGAACCAAAGGCAAGAACGGGAAAAACCCAAAATGCGGGCGGAGAATCCCACAAGAACAGGAAGGAAGATCAGGAAGCAACGGATCGAATGGAGAAATCAGGAGGAGGGGGAAGGGACGCACCGAGCGCGGCGGATCGGCGAGCGGGCGCGAGCGAGACGAAAAGCAGCGGCAACGGAGGAGACGAGGCGAGTCGCGGGGTGGGGGAAAATGCGAGGAAGGAGCGATGATGGGCTCACCCACCGCCATAACTTTGCAGCGGCGTGGGAGGGACGATCGACCGGGCCGCACGCGGCGGCACAGGAGACGCGCGATCCCGACTCCACCACGCCAACGGGAGCCGTACAAGCGGCAACGCTGCATCGTTCCATGGTTTCACCCGGCAGCGCACCCACACGTTGATCACGATCCGACGGTAAATCGAAGAATTACCGACGTGGACTGCGGGTGCGCGCCGGGCAACGGCCCTGACCAGAGGAGGAAATGGTTAGCAATCTCATCATTGGTACCGGTTGGCTTCCTTAGAATCGGGATGGTTCCTTCTGGGCAGCTATCACTTCTTCTCCATGATTGCTCAGGAAAACTGTAGTTTCTTCCTCCAAGCTTACTAACTATTTTAGGAGGTTCCTTGTTTGGTTTAAGCTGAAGAATTCATATACATACAGAGAAAAACTTAGCTCTTTTTGCCTTTTTCCTGAAGACTACTTTCCTATATGAAAAAAAGTAAGACTAACACATCTGTTCTAATTCAGAAGTTAGGGAATTATAAATTATTTTTATGTCGATTTTCTTTAGAGTAATATAACAAAAAAGATAGTTAAATTCTAAGACAAAACCTGGATTATATGATCTTGAAGCAGCGGATTCTGGAGGCTTCGTTGCTTGTAAATGTCAACGCAATCGATAATATCGCTGCATTCACTCTTATAAGATCGAAGAAAACATATGTTTAGTACAAGAAAAATAATTGTAAGGTTTATTTGTCGATAAATCTATTGATTTTGAACTGAAAATTACTAAAATTATCAGAACAATGCATCACTATGGATAAATGTGAATTATATTTCTGTGAAATAGTTTCATAACTCGAGAAAATAACACAAAAATAAAAAATTGTGCACCTCTATGGTCTTCAGAATATCACTGGGTTCAACATGAACCCCATGAACACTCGTTCCAAGAAATGTAATTACCGAAAGCAACGCAAGAAACAATATAAGAATTCTCATTCTCTGCAAATGAAGAAAATCAGACTAGAGATAAATCGGTTTGTGAGAAGAGAAATTAAACGGTATATATAACATCACTATTTCATTGAGATAGACAAGACCAATCTTTCATCCACATTCAATTAATCAATTTATTCCTAAAATCTTGGAAAGCAACATTACAGAGCTATAAATAAAATTTTCCAAACATGTTACTGCGTAGCAGGCAAATCATGATTTGATAGTGTACACAAACGAATCATTTGGAGCAAGAAGTAATAAAGGATTTCTGGAGAATTTTTTTTGCATTAACGCATATATAAATAGTTGTATCGAATCTCCAAGTTCAATCCATGCATATTCTTACATGATTAAATGTGACATGAATGGAATTATTACATATAGGAAAGTTGGTAGGGTATATATCCCTGGTAGACATAAATATTATGGGGAAAATCCTTTTTCGATAATTTTATTCTAATATTATGAGAAACTCGGTAGCAACTGGGAAAAAAATATCACCCCACCAACAGTTCTTGATGACGTTTAGTACATGTTTACTAGCCCTTGAGCAAAAAAAAGGATCGGTAGCCACATAGAGCATATGGAGCAGGTATCAGGTGAGATAGCAGAAATTACGCATATGTTTCAATCATGATAACTTCACCCCGCCGCCGGCGCTGCCAAGCCGCCGGGTGGCGGCCATGGTGCCGCTGTTTACGTTACACGTCGACGGCCGTCAGGTGCGTATATATGCAGTCGCTGGATAACAAGGACAACGTTATTCATGGGTGGATCAGTAGCACCCACCCCAACCCCAATGGGCTTCTGGATCATCTCTCCTAGCAACGAGTTCAAGAATGGCGGTCCGCTCAAGCGTGAGAGCTCACCTCTCACGTCGGCCCGACCTCCCTCATTGTAAGCTTCTTTCCATCGCCGTCCAAATCCAGTCCAAATCACAAACTATGGATGATTCGATCTGGAAGCTTTGTGCTGCCTATTTGTGTTTTTATCAGATGTTTCTTGGAACGCATTACATTGGAAACGAAATAGTCCTGAACATGGGCGACGGCGAGTACTGGAAGAAGGTGTTGGGCCCGGTGTTCATCTACCTGAACAAGAGCCCGAACAGAGGCGACCTTCGTTGTCTCTGGGATGACGCCAAAGTGCAGGCACAAGTCGAGATCAGCAAGTGGCCGTACAGCTTTCCAAAGTCGCAGGACTTCGCCAAGGCCGGTGAGAGAGGCTCCGTCTCCGGCAGGCTCATGGTTACATACAGGTTCATGAACAACAGCGACATGACTGCCGGGAACGCGTACATTGGGCTCGCCGAGCCTGGGCAACCTGGTTCATGGGCTACTCGTGAGAGCTCACCTCTCACGTCGGCCCGACCTCCCTCATTGTAAGCTTCTTTCCATCGCCGTCCAAATCCAGTCCAAATCACAAACTATGGATGATTCGATCTGGAAGCTTTGTGCTGCCTATTTGTGTTTTTATCAGATGTTTCTTGGAACGCATTACATTGGAAACGAAATAGTCCTGAACATGGGCGACGGCGAGTACTGGAAGAAGGTGTTGGGCCCGGTGTTCATCTACCTGAACAAGTGCCCGAACAGAGGCGACCTTCGTGCTCTCTGGGATGACGCCAAAGTGCAGGCACAAGCCGAGATCAGCAAATGGCCGTACAACTTTCCCAAGTCCCAGGACTTCGCCAAGGCCGGCGAGAGATTCTGCAGACCTATCAATTCTGGACAAGAGACACGTCTTGCGGCAGTTTCACCATTGGCAATGTCCGAGCAGGAGTGTACAATCTCTACGCATGGGTTCCCGGCTTTCTTGGCGACTACATGTACACTTCTTCTGTCACCGTAACGCCAGGTTGATCCTACTGCTAGACAGTGCCCGTTCAGTGTCAATGACCATTCAGAGCTGCACTGACTTCTACTGCTATTGGATCGATTGGAACAGGCTGTGCCATCAACCTCGGTGATCTTGTGTTCGAGCCTCCAAAATCAGGTCCGACACTGTGGGAGATTGGAGTTGCTGACCGGAGTGCGGCGGAGTTTTTCATCCCTGACGCCGACCCCAAATACACCAACAGGCTCTTTCTCAACAAGACAAGTTAGCTCTTGATCCCAGATATATGGTGCATCTATCTTACAAAACATATGTGGCATGAGTTTTTTTAGTAGCCTGACTAGGCTGCTCTGGTTTGGTTTGACAGGTACAGGCAATACGGTCTGTGGGAGAGGTACGCTGACCTGTACCCTGAAGACGATCTTGTTTTCATTGTTGGTGAGAGTGATCCCTCAAAGGACTGGTTCTTTGCTCATGTTACAAGGTAATAATTCTCGGAACTAATAAATGATTCAGAACCCATTAAGCACCATATAAGATCGAGAAAACTAAATTGTACTAAAATACATGTGTTTGTTTTGTATAGGAAGGTATAGGCAACAACACCATGCCAACGACACGGCAGATACGGTTCAACCTGGACCATGTCGTGCCAGACGGCATCTACACGCTGCGTGTTTCTCTTGCCGCGGCTCACATGTCCATATTGAAGGTACACAGGAATCCCTTTTGCAGTTTGCACCCGACTGTTTGTTGTTCATGGCCATGTTGATCTCCATGCGTTTACATTTTAATGAAGGTGTGCGTGAACGGTGGGGCGCGGAGAGGCGGCGTGTTGCCGTTGCCGCGCCATCGCGCGGCACGGCATCCACGGCGTGCAGTGGGATCTCGAGTTCCCAATCAAGGGGTACTTGTTGAATGAAGGCGAGAACAACATCACCATGACGCAGAGGAGGGCCTTCAGCATCTTCGTCGGGATCATGTACGATTACATCCGGTTAGAAGGGCCCGCCGGATCGGGGCGAGACCCGATGCGGCGTGCATGATATGATCATTGCATCATTTGCTAGGATTTTTTTCTTTGATTTAAGTTACATGATTTATAAACAAAAGCAGTACTTGTTGTAGCTAGTAAACCGAAGATTGCCGGTGCAGTAGCAATAGCAAGGGAGAAGCAAAAGTTAGTCTAGTGATACAGGCTACAGTTTTCTAAAGTTTTGCAGAAATGGGCTGAAGAAACAGTGTCCTCTGTACAAAGTTCGTTAATATAGTTAGTTTACAGTTTCTTACCTCGTTTTGTTAACGTTACAAATTCCACTTTTTGAAAAATTAATAAGATGTATAAGAATGGGCCGAATCTGCACCCTCCTGTGGGCCAAGCCCATGTAGTGGAACCGTGAGGCAGGGCCCAACGGCGAAAGTGGTAGAGGCAGTAGAGCTAGAGCTGACGCTGATGCAATTGTCCAATTTGCAAATTCCAAGTCACAGGACTCACAACAGAAATATGCTGATGAAGGCTTTAAGTGATGATAATGATGATGATGTGTTAAGCTGTTCATGCATTAATTAAGGCACTCTGCGCAGGCAGATACGGAGCAAATAAACAGGGTCGGAGCTGTAGTTAGCGTGACCTCCAAGTGATATCGCGATTCCTGCCTGTCACAGTCACATTCTCCCTTACTGACTTTGTAGCATAATGATCATGGTCCCATGAGGCCATGACACGCCCCAACACGATCATGATGGTCCTCAGCACACAGAGTAGAGATCCATCAGTGTCATCGATTGCCGCTACACGTATCGAGCATAAGTAACACTGCATTCTCAAAAAAAAAAAAAAACCAAAAAAAAACCACCACTACGTACTGCTACTACTACGTGCCATTTCCTGCAGCTTCAGCCAGGAGAGCATGCCCTGTTGAACTGATCAAAAAGCGGACAGTAAACTGGTAGAAGAAGAGCATGCGTGCATGGGTTTTGAGTTCAGGTCGCCTTTTAGTTAGCATGCATGCCTTGCAACAAAGATAGTGTGCCCTTCGCTTTCGCTTTTGCCATCTCCTATAATGCTGTCGTCTTGGAACGGCATGCTTGTCACTACCTCCTGAGAGCGCACCATGTCCACCGATTCGGTCGCCATGCATGCAATGGTCCGATTGGCCTGGGGAGGGCCCGAAGATATGTGATTAAGCTGCATGCGCCCGATTATTAGCTAAAAAAGAGCCATCTCGTTGAAACCTCTTCACTAATCGGTCTTATGTGTATGTACATTTGGGAGAAGACAAATGCGGCAGCCGTGGTTATTGCTTCTCCTATTCGAAAATGCATGTACTACTACTATAGCTGGTCCATATCATATCACTATCAGTACATGATTCACTTATGTTTGATATCAGTACAGCTGTCCTACTACTATAGTTGCAGAATTTTTTTCCTGACATTCTAGTCGGTTTCTTGGGAATTGGGGTGCTTCCAATTGTCAACAAAACTTTCATGGGCCATGTGGTTAAAATGCACCTGAAAGGTACTACTCCCAAATGTACAATGACAAGAGGTTGTGGTGAACCAAGCATCCAATCCAAGCCCTGCATTGATGTTCATTATCCAATGAAAGAAGAATTAATAATCTTGTATGGAGAGGGATGTACAGAATCTCATTGCCTGCATCATTAATCTGGTGCGCCATAAAGGTTAATCCCATTATTTAACAATCCATTCACCCCATCTCAACCAACAAACGCAGGAGGACGAAGAAAGAGCAAAAGCCAAAACAGCACAGCGCAGCTACAGCGACACCCACCCTGAATCCAGAACTGAACACACAAAAAGGTGAGTTCCCTCCCAGCAAAATAAAATATGAACAAAAAAAGTCCACTCGGGCCTGGGTTTGGGTTCGAGGCAGGCGGGGAAGACGGCAGGTACGAAAGGAATAGGCACTCAATCGCCTCTTTGCTCTGCCGTGCTTCCCAGTCACCACCGAAATTCGGGGATCAGCAGTAGAAACTGAAGTTTTTTTTTTGGGTTTTCTTTACAAAAACTCAGTATTTTCTTCCATTCTTGTTCGTCTGGTGACGGAGGGAGACGCATGTCTTTTCTTGTGGTGGCCGTCCAGCGACCACGGAGAGCGGAGGCAGTTGGGAGTAGTCGTCCTGCCAGTCCACCAGGTGCGCCAATCTAGCATCCGCCGCCGCAGGCCGTGGGGAACCAGGACGGCCTCCTCATGGAAGGTACCATCTTTATCTCGCATGGCGACTTGGTTTCCATTCTAGGTAGATAGCTTCTGTTCCAGATCTGCGCGGGTTTTCCTGAAATTAAGGATTTCGGCGGCTTTGTTTATCCTTGTGAATTTACTTTTGATTCCGGGCTAGTTCTTCTTAGTGTAAGCTGTGGAATACATGTCCAAATTATCGGTCGATTGTTTGTTCCGGTTCTTGATTTTGGGTATAGCGGTGAGGACTCTGGTTCGTAAGCCAAAATTCGATTCTTTTTCTTTGCGGATTATGATGTCATATTGGAATTCTTAACTCGAATGCCACAATTGATTGAAGCTAGCTCCCAGGAGAGTGCCCGGTTGCTCTCATTGCCATCGGGGTTATTTTGCAGGGCCAGGTCTTGGGATAGACCTTTAACCTTGAGTTTTAGCTCTACCGTTTGTGTGGTGTCGAATGAAATAAACTCTTGCACATGACAGGGGGTGGGCGTGAAGCTTTTGCGCACCATGCCTAATATATTGACTAGTAGCATGACACATCTGGTGATTTGAGCTTGTAGACAGCATTATAGTTTCAAAAGGGCAAATTCACTTCTAAATTATGCCGCTCACTTATCCCTGGACCATGTGTGCTAGTAGCGAACACAGTTAAGATAGTCATGTAGCAGCAAAATTGTATTACACCACAGAAAGGAGACTGATTCCAGTCCTGTGAATTGTGTGCATAGTTTGTACCAATATTGCAGAAATTAACTTAAGCATCTAGCAAGTGCAGCTGAGATTTTGGCTTTCAGTACTGTAGCAAACTACAATAATATCATCTTACACATTTGTGCCACCTAAGTTTCTGTAGCAAACTACTAGTCATGTGCAGGGGCTAAGATGCAATCTTTAACACTGATAGACTACCGGGTTTCCCTTTTCATTTTCATATGGCGACTAAGGTATTGCAATACATTTGAAACATCTTGCTGGTCGCTAATTCACTACACCTGGTTCGGTTGAGATTATAGGATACATGATCTTGTACCACCATTTTCTCAGTAACAGCCTGTCTTTCCAGTTGTCATATTCATGTGCAGTTTTGCTAGGAAGCATGAATGCTATCATGGGAGTACTACATCAGTTAGTTTCCATTCTTGTTCGTCTGGTGACGGAGGGAGACGCATGTCTTTTCTTGTGGTGGCCGTCCAGCGACCACGGAGAGCGGAGGCAGTTGGGAGTAGTCGTCCTGCCAGTCCACCAGGTGCGCCAATCTAGCATCCGCCGCCGCAGGCCGTGGGGAACCAGGACGGCCTCCTCATGGAAGGTACCATCTTTATCTCGCATGGCGACTTGGTTTCCATTCTAGGTAGATAGCTTCTGTTCCAGATCTGCGCGGGTTTTCCTGAAATTAAGGATTTCGGCGGCTTTGTTTATCCTTGTGAATTTACTTTTGATTCCGGGCTAGTTCTTCTTAGTGTAAGCTGTGGAATACATGTCCAAATTATCGGTCGATTGTTTGTTCCGGTTCTTGATTTTGGGTATAGCGGTGAGGACTCTGGTTCGTAAGCCAAAATTCGATTCTTTTTCTTTGCGGATTATGATGTCATATTGGAATTCTTAACTCGAATGCCACAATTGATTGAAGCTAGCTCCCAGGAGAGTGCCCGGTTGCTCTCATTGCCATCGGGGTTATTTTGCAGGGCCAGGTCTTGGGATAGACCTTTAACCTTGAGTTTTAGCTCTACCGTTTGTGTGGTGTCGAATGAAATAAACTCTTGCACATGACAGGGGGTGGGCGTGAAGCTTTTGCGCACCATGCCTAATATATTGACTAGTAGCATGACACATCTGGTGATTTGAGCTTGTAGACAGCATTATAGTTTCAAAAGGGCAAATTCACTTCTAAATTATGCCGCTCACTTATCCCTGGACCATGTGTGCTAGTAGCGAACACAGTTAAGATAGTCATGTAGCAGCAAAATTGTATTACACCACAGAAAGGAGACTGATTCCAGTCCTGTGAATTGTGTGCATAGTTTGTACCAATATTGCAGAAATTAACTTAAGCATCTAGCAAGTGCAGCTGAGATTTTGGCTTTCAGTACTGTAGCAAACTACAATAATATCATCTTACACATTTGTGCCACCTAAGTTTCTGTAGCAAACTACTAGTCATGTGCAGGGGCTAAGATGCAATCTTTAACACTGATAGACTACCGGGTTTCCCTTTTCATTTTCATATGGCGACTAAGGTATTGCAATACATTTGAAACATCTTGCTGGTCGCTAATTCACTACACCTGGTTCGGTTGAGATTATAGGATACATGATCTTGTACCACCATTTTCTCAGTAACAGCCTGTCTTTCCAGTTGTCATATTCATGTGCAGTTTTGCTAGGAAGCATGAATGCTATCATGGGAGTACTACATCAGTTAGTTCTGCTATTATCCAGAGTACATTATTCGTATTTGGACTTTTTGGGTGTGCCTAGGAACACAGACACTAACATGTTAATTTTGTATTGGATTGGTATTTGGCCTGTCAGTATTGGTGAAACCTAGTGGACAGTATTTGTAAGCTAGGTGATGTCTGTATTAGTTGTCATGCGTGTGGCACTGTGGCTTCATACTTCACGTTTCGTATTTGGTATTAGTGTTGATCTATTACTTCTTTTGTATCTTGAAGTTCTCATACAATTACTTGAACATCCTTTATATGGAAGCTTCAAATTTTGTAATTATGAAGACTACATTTTGCAGGCACATCACCTGACCACATATCAGTTGGTTCAGCACCAAAAAAGTCTAGTTCTTCATCACGAGGTAGACAGCGCAATTTTTCATTGTCGACATGTAAAGATTTTCTCCGGGAGTTTGTGGACAATGAACTTTTGACTTCAAGCCTGGAGGATTGGTTCTCTGGTCACAGTGAAGATTGTGGTTTCAGGAAGCCCACTTTTGATGCTCCTTTTGACCTTACTGAATTACAGAATTTCGATTATGCTCTGGAGGGTATTACTTTTCAGCAATTAGTCCGAATGCCGAATGCTCTCCATGCATCAACATCAGAAGTTTTTGAAGCTACTGCATATCTTGCTTTGGAGGATTTCCTACATGCAGGTATTAAGGGATTGTGGGAAACTTTCTGGGGTCCTGATGAAGCCATGCCTTTCTCAGTTGCCTGTATACACAGCACAAGCTCCAAGTTTTATCCTGCTGAGAAGGCTATTAGTAGTGGAAAACTTGATGGCGTTTGTGCGACAGCTGTACTGCGGAAGAATTCAAAGCATACACAAGGGAGATGGGATCATATTGTTGTATTGGCTTTGTTGAGACCTGATATCGGAATGGTTTCTGCACAAGGTGACCAGGAGCCATCTCCTGCTGTGTTGGGGGAGGCACTATTCTTTGCCTTGCGTGTTCTACTATCTCGAAGCCTTAGCAGGTCATCCACTGTTCTTCGAAACTCAGATTGTGTTTACTTGCTTCTCGTCGATTCACAGTTTGGAGGTGTGGTAAAGGTCCAAGGTGATCTGAACAAGTTGGATTTCAACCTGAACAATGTTTATGAATGCGCTGCTGAATGGATAAAGAAGCATGCCAAAATTACAGTTTCTTCAGTAGATCGAGTGTGGAACAAACTTGGGAATGCTAACTGGGGCGACGTTGGGACCCTTCAGGTTCTCCTTGCAATTTTCCACTCAATGATCCAATTTTGTGGAGAACCTAAGTACTCTCTTGATGAATTAGCAACTGAACATAGTTCCCGGTTACAAAGTCGAAGATCAGAAAGGCATTTGGACAGGCAAGCTAATGAAAATGGTCTGTTTCGATTCCAACAACGAAGTCATTCTCCCGAAATTGTTGAAGTACAGGAGGAACCAACTGTTGATGTGAAACCACAAGAAACCATGAAGCTTGAAATAGGATCTATAGTATTGATGGAGGATTCTTACTGCCAGAAGGGTTTTCAAATCAATGATATTCTAACAGACAGTGATCCTCCTATCTACACTTGTACTCCCGTAGAAGAACCTACCAAAACCTATTTGTTGTATGTAGGTTCTAGCCCTTCTCATTTGGAGCCGGCATGGGAGGATATGAACTCCTGGTATCAAGTACAAAGGCAGACAAAGGTGCTGACTTTGATGAAGCAAAGAGGAATTTCAAGCAGATATATACCACAGATGGTGGCTTCTGGACGCGTCGCCCATCCAGGTCCATGTAACAAGACTAACTCAAGTGGGACTTGTGGTCATCCATGGTGCAGTACTCCAATCCTTGTCACATCACCAGTTGGTGAAACCATTTCAAACCTGATACGAAATGGATTGTTTGGTGTTGAGGAGGCTCTGAGATGTTGCCATGACTGCCTGTCTGCTCTTGCCGCTGCAGCATCTGCAGGAATCCGTCACGGTGATATCCGGCCAGAGAATTTGATNNNNCAATGGTTCAAGGCATCCGTATTTTGTACTAAATGGATGGGGTCACGCTATTCTAGAAGATAGGGATCGTCCTGTCATGAATCTGTTCTTCTCCTCTACATTTGCGCTCCAGGAAGGCAAGCTATGTACAGCTTCTGATGCAGAAAGTTTAATTTATCTTCTATATTTCTCTTGTGGTGGAGTTTGCCCAGAGCTTGACTCAGTCGAAAGTGCACTTCAGTGGAGGGAGACATCATGGTCAAGGAGAGTTATACAGCAGAAGTTAGGCGATGTCTCAGCAGTGTTGAAAGCTTTCGCAGATTATGTTGACAGCCTTTGCGGGACCCCATACCCAATGGACTATGAGATATGGTTGAGAAGGTTGCGGAGAACAATCAATGAAGATCATGGAAAGGAGATTGATACATCAAGTTGATCATGAAGCACATTTTATGGAAAATGTGGACGATCAAGAATGATCACTCCATTACCTTTTGTTGTTGTTGTAGATAATTTATTTGTGAAAGGCCCATAGCTCATAGTATTGCTCTTCGTCTCGTACTAGTTCACAAGGGTATTTCTGAAATTTCAACCTGCTGCTGCTATCCTCAACTTGGATCACTGTCACTGTCGATTGTCCAGTGGTTTTGCCTTAAGCCCCTGACACAAGAATGTAACTATGGATCCTTGAGGATATCAGCAACATGAAGTATTTTTTGACTGGTCTTTGGTAGATTGGTGAGTTGTGCTCTGGTTGCCCCCCGAGGTTCTGGGTCCATGTTATTCTGTAAGGTTGGGCTTCAGAGTGTGTGGTATAGTAGAAAAAGGTTGGTCTTTTTTTTCCCCCTTGTAACTGCATTAGAATGGATTGGTGATTAGAGGTGGTTTGGCATACTAGCATTTTGTCCTGAGATCTGACTAAATTATTTGTTGGGTGCAATGCATCAAGTTCATGTAAATGGTATTGTGGTTCACACTCCTGTTCCTGCAACTGTTGGACCTTGATTTTTGTGACGCTGCTGGCTTTGTCCCAGGCACACAGAACTTTGCTTTCTGATGATTGTACGATCTGTGTCACATTCAGCGGTTTTTTCATTGGATTGTTACTTCTGCGGCAACTATCTATAAGCCTTCTTTATCTAAAAAAAGAACTATCTATAAGCCTTGGATGATGCCACGTGCTCCTAAACTCACGAAGGTCTCTGTTTTTCTCAGTCTGATT
Source organism: Eragrostis tef (assembly GCA_000970635.1). NCBI lineage: Eukaryota > Viridiplantae > Streptophyta > Magnoliopsida > Poales > Poaceae > Eragrostis > Eragrostis tef. The sequence continues at coordinate 44,764 of LAPY01002420.1, forward strand.
CTTAAGACAAAGCTTGTCCAGGTTTTGTATTTGTATTTGTTGCGACGTGCTTCAAGGAGCTGAAGTCGATCAAGGAGCGGCATATACAGGGGCTGTTCGTTCCAGGGGTAAAATTTTAGCCCCTGTCACGTCAAAGAGAATCTTGTCATTTAGTGGTATTAAATAAAGTCTAATTATAAAACCTTTTTAAGGAATGGGGGCTAATTTACGAGACGAATCTAACTAGCCTAATTAAGCTATGTTTCGCTACAGTGATGCTACAGTAACCATCTTCTAATTACGTCTTAATTACCCTCATTAGATTCGTCTCGAAAATTAGCCTAAAGGCCCTGCAATTAGTAATTAGACTTTAATTAGTACTTTTAAATGACAATATTCTAAATGGCTAAAATTTTTGCCAAAGAAACGAACAGGCCTATAATTTTTCTTTGTTGGATAAAGGGCTGCATACAAACATAATAAATGAATCAAATTACAGAGTTATTAAATAAAGAAGGTAATAAAGCAGAATTGTTTTTTGCTAAAACTCCATCTGCATCTGTTGCCTCGATCCTGGCCGCTCAAGCTTGATCGGACGGCTGCTTCAGCGAGCGAGGCACTGAAGCGGGTGACACGAACACGAATCGCTGCTCCTCTCCTCCGGCCGTCGCCTCTCGTCACGCCGCTTTAGATCGATGGCGGCCGCGGCTCCGGTGTACCGGCGGGTGCTCAAGGCGGTGCAGAAGCGCGTCGGAGGGGGCGCCTCGAAGCAGCACTTCCGCGACTTCGTGGCGGCCGAGTTCCGCGCCCCCGTCGGACTCGGAGGCCGACGCAAGGGCGAGGCTGCGGTTCGCTGGGGACTACGCATACCTCCTCACCAGCGTCCACCACCACAAGGTATGAGCTTACGAGCGACGACTCGATGCGCAATGTTAGCTTTTGCCAATTAGAAGCAACAATAATCCGCGACTTAGTTTTTCTATAAGGGAGGGCAGGTGTTTGACGAAATGCCTATGATAAGAGTTTGAGTGGGGTTTAACTAAAAATAGAGCTTATAATCATGAGGAATCTTTCAGAGTTCTATAGGTAATTTTCTTATGCCGGCATCAGTAGTTGTTGGCTGGCCAAGCCTTTGGAATAGATTGGTTAGTAAGCACAAAACTACTAGGATGAAAAATTGCATTGTTGGCACATTTGTGTCCTCCATAACATGACACGTACTTAAGTTAACTTGTCTAATTACTTCAACAATATACCAAGCAACTTCTTTGCATCAGTTCAATCATGTTAACTCCGGTTTGTCATGCACCATGTAGTGTACTCCACTGACTATATCATGTTTGGTAATCCAGGACCTTCTATTCTCATATAATATAGCTGTGGACCGATCTGATGAGATGAAGAAGATATTGAACAAATCTGCCGCTAGCGTCGGCCTTCAGCTTCCCGATGTATACCAGCCATGATAGCTTCTTTTCTGCACTTTTGTGTGGCGCATGGTACTGTCTTTTAGCTATGACACTAAGTTTTTGTGTCCTGCATTCCAGTTGTTCTGGAGAATTTCTCTTTCTACTTGTACTCGTTTTCCAATAATGAGAATTGGCATTGGTTTGATAATGATATCTTGTTATGCTGTATCAGTTCCTTTGATATGAAAATTACTCGCCTCCATGCTGTATTTAACTGCACCTGAGTTCTGTTACACAATTGGTTATTCTTGTTCCTTTTTTAGTGTTGCTTTATATTACTCTGGCCTGGCATTACAAAGGAAGGAAAGCAATCCATCAATGACAGCACTACTTTCTTGTGCCCACTTCTCATCTAAGGTCAACATGCTATATAAACACATATTGCAAAAGTATATGAACAATGCCATGGTAGACAGAGAAAGTCGTTCAGTACTACTGTTTTTGTTTTCCAGCTATCATGTACTGTAAAGAATTATGTCGACTCACAAATTATAATGTTTATGTATGAACAAATTCTCAAAGATACACGAGTACCAGAGAGCTATCAGCTCATGTCCTTCGATCAGTGGTCAGTTCTATTTGCACCTTTACTTCTTTAGCACTATCCTCAAAATTTTCATCCACAGACGCTGCATTAGATTCTGTTGCTATTCTGATGGAACTTGTATGTGAAATAATAATTTCATCAGCATCGCCTTCGCTTGTTTCATCATTACATGCTGTGGTAGCTCCTGTAGATGTTCCAGCAGCTTCATTTCCTTGTGCCCAAGCTGAAGGAAAATGCACTGATTTTTCACCCTCATTCCTATTCTTGTCGTAACTATCTTCAAAGGAACCATAATCTATGTTCTGTAGCACTGTTGGAACCTGCATACCCCCAATAAGTACTTCTTTGTTCCCTGTGTCTGCATCAATCTTTTCCCTCGGAGTATTCACATCCAGCCCAATATATGGAGTGTAGAATCCGGCTTCAAGTGCACCCTCTCCTACCCGTGAGCAGAAATTGTTCATTGGAGGAGGTATCTTTGTAAAAAACACTTCAGCAAAGTTTTCTGAAATACTCTTTCGGTAGGGATTTTCCTTCTTGTCGTAATGGTATCTGAAGTTCTCATATGTTGTCTGCAGAATATGTAGTATAAGGTAAAACTATGGGAGGTTTCAATAAGAACTAATATGGTCTCGGTAGGCATTACAAATGTTGGAAACTCTTACAGTATTACAGACAATAAAACATCCCCCACCACACAAAAAAGGATATTATATTTTCATACTCTGTACATAAGATTTTGTACTAATTATCTGAACTGGGAAAATCAAAGTAAACTATGATTTCCTGAAAACTGAGATCAAAATTTGTCTCCCTATGTTGTGTGTATATATAGGATGTCCAACATCTGCATTTCAATAAAATTTTAGTAGAGATCTCCCCCATGCCACCAAAAAAGTCCAATCAAAATACTGTCAGTGCAGATTCCTGCTGCCTATACTATATCTTATTTCCCACCAGTACAAGTGCGAGAAATTAATTAATTTTGCTTTCTTGGTAATCATCTTAATCTGTGAAACTGCTACTTTGAGAGATCTAGACCCTCATAGTAATTCTATAATCTAGTCAAGTGCACTCAAATTCTGGTATAAGTGAAACATAATTCTGACAATATTCTAAAAAGGAAGTAAAATCACCTGATTAGTACTAATTAGATAGAGATGAAATACTGTGAGGCCACCAACAAACCAAACCACAATAGAGGTATATATGATCAGCGCAAAAGAGTATGCTTCCTTGCGCAAAGCCTTCCAGATAGAGTCGCCATTGTTTTCCATTTGGCTGTAGACACTCAGCCATGCAACAATAAAGACAAATATGCACAGGAAGGTCGATGTTGTTATGAACAGAAAGAAGTAGCGGTAGTTCCTCTGCATAGAGCATGAAAAAAAAATAATGGTGATCATTCTAGGCCAATGAAAACAATTTAAGAAGATATTGATGGAACTTACCAGTGTTTATTCGCAAAAATAGTATTACATTCTGACATGTATTTGGATTATGCTTGACTATCAGTTTTATTGCAAACTCTGACATGTTTTCCAAGTCAGCTAGTGAGGCATGTTAGGTCTGGCTTGGCATTTCTTATACAAATTTGGAAGTTTGTTTCCCTAGTTAGGTGTCTAATCTGATTAAGGAATCCAGTCAGAGCTAGCAACTTTCCTGGTGATTTTGTTAAAAAAAAAGTAGGCTACTTAATAGTTAGGTCCAACCCAACTATCTGGTACTTTTTGCTGAATGTACTATAACTATTTACCTAAGTACAAATTGCTTGGTAACCTCTGTAACTTCTGGAACATCTTACGATTAGAAAAATACCAGAGGTGATTAAAGGAAATTAGGCTCCATTTGATTCTTTGCTATCTCTTAAAGAAAAACCCATTTCACATAGCTTAATTGTACCCAAATTTATGTCGGGTGTCAATGATATGCATAGTACAATTGGCGTAAGTAATAACTGACTATAGTCTTTCACGGGATGTCCACAGCTAGAATTGTTTTTTTTTTCCTTACAAGATTGGTTCTGGAGCTAGAATATCAGAATGAAACCGCAATAATAATAACATTGTAGTTGATTACTTACAAGTCCTATGCACTGACCAACCCATGGGCAGTGGTGATCAAACTTCTGGACACAGTTATTGCAGATGGAGCAATGCGAGGATCTTGGCAGGCGGTACCTTAGGCAGGTCTCGCAAAACTTCATCTTCACCGTGAAGCCATTGACCATGACGTCCTTGGTCCTGCGAAACCTCATCCAGGGTGTTCTCCCGCTGCTCCAGTCCATCGACGGCGTGTTGGAGCCAAGCAATTCATCAGCTTCAGGTGGTGCTCTTGTGTTTCTTGGTACTATTCCTGGGTCTCTAGTGGATGTCATGAAGAGGAAGAAGAGGTCCTGCATTTGTGGCCAAATGGACAGGGGTTTCTTCAGTGTTAAGTGTCAGTTGGTATATTCAATTTTGAAATTCTGTTTTATAAGGGTTTCAGATATTGAGGCTGAAATCATTGTACTAGGATTCATGATGATTACTCGGGATGACAACAGAGATGACACAGCTGGTCTTAAATGATATGCAGCAACATGTTATGTCATCATGCTGGATACTGAACATAATTGTTATGAGGATCACTATCACCACTGCTGCTCGATGCATATGCTGTTGACCTGTGGGGTACTCCTGAGAGTGGTAGAATTTGGACTTCATCTGGTAGCAGAAGATGATGGTTGGGCAGATGATGAGGAACGTGGTAATCAGAAGTGATGCGGCGTCTGGTCCAAGAATCAGCCTCCCACCACACAGGAATATCTACAGATTCAGCATGGTCAATGTCAGTAAGCTTTGCCTTCTCAACTTATCGGTTTTAAGAATCCTCATGCCAGTTGAAGGTTGCTCGAGTCAGGAAGCTTTTTGTGAGTAACAGATTACTGAAGGTGAGAAAGATAAGCGATGCTGTTGCTGCGCTGACATGGACATGGAAGCATAGATGAAGCAAAGATGATGAGGTGAATTAAGGAATGAAGCACACGTACGTTGTTCCCCTTCTATGCTTGGTAGAGCCTCCCGGGCTTGTCGTCAAGCTGCGGCAGTGGCTCATCGTCTTCTGCCCTCATGGTCTTGATGCCGTCCTCTCCTCGCCGCTGCTGCCGGAAGAAGCTCTCGTCCTCAGTAGTCATGACATGATCGATGACGACGACGTTCTACTTGCCTGCTTTGCTTTGAACGGATGGTGGTAGCAGACGCATTGTTGTTGCCGGAGGGGATGGGATCATTCGGTTGTAACTGGATTTCCCTTTTTAATTTAAGGAGCCCCCAAGGACCGCCGTTGCTGTGAGCATATATGCTAGTACAAGCATTGGGATTTGGGTGCTTGATCTTGTCCTCTTGTTTAGGTAGGTTTGGTGCGTGTTGACAAATGACAGCATCGGTCCCAGCTTTTGTTTGGTGTACTTGCTGTTTGTTTGGACGGGGGACTACAGTATATGAAAATGGAATAGAGTAGAAAGAATCATCCTGGAATCACGTTAGCTGGGTTAACAATTAACATCATACAATTCTTGAATATGTCGTTTGCTTCATTGCTTGCCACTAACTGACTTATCTGTTTACGGTCAGTGGTGTCAATCAGCTGCAAACCCGTAGGGAGCAGGTCGGCTGAGCCCCCGAGAGCCTGAACTGCTGGTCTTCCGTTTCGTCACCACCCTGCAAGCAGCATTTACGCACGTTCATTTGTTGGGAAAACGACTGCAGAAAGCCCGCCGAAATCAAGATCTTTCTCCGCTGCCCTTGGTTGACCGGACCTTCACAAGTGGCGCCTTGTGCGCAACTTTGGCGACGTGCTCGCACCAATCAAATCACACCACGACCACGGGTTATACCATCGTACTGATTTTTGTGAGTTGCTATCAATTGTTGAAGCTTAAAACAATCATGTTAGCATCGTTGTTGAGTAGCTACCAAGTATCAACATCCACGATACGATTTCGAAATGTTTATCCTCCTACAATATAAAGTTGTCATGTACACTCCTATCATCTCTCTTTCCGGTAGTCGCCGCTCCAAAGAAATATAGGCTTCGATACAAACTATAGTGTTAGGCATCAAACTAGTAATTTCATGTGAAGGACAGTTCAATTTAGAGAAAATAGTAATCATCACAAAAAATTAGAGAAAATAAATAATCACAAACAAATTTGAGAAAATAATAAAGAAAATTCAAATCCATAAAGTACCCGAGTCAGTATGCTCCCACGAGTCCAAATCCAAAGAGGCCAGGCGCCGAAACAACGCGGCTCTATTTCTCTTCCTCGGCACTCGTCTTCTCGGCCTGGAACTCCTCAAGTTTCATCCCAGCCGTTTCTCCTTCTCATACAGTCTCTCTACTGCTACTGCGAGCCCAATTCCTTTTCTCCAGAAAGTTCTAGAAGAACCGCTCGCTCAGGATGTGCGGGATCTTCGCCTACCTCAACTACAATGTGTCGCGGGAACGCCGCTACATCCTCGAGGTCCTCTTCAACGGCCTCCGCCGCCTCGAGTACCGCGGCTACGACTCCTCCGGGATCGCACTCGACGCCGACCTCTCCTCATCCTCCTCTTCTTCTGGGGCGACATTTGC
>LAPY01002421.1:12924-34739 GCA_000970635.1 Eragrostis tef
CGGGAGGCGCGGTCGACGGCGGCGAAGGTGTAGCCGAACTGGCCGTGGCCCAGCAGCTTGCCGAGCGTGTACCGCGCCTCGAAGTCCTTGTCGTAGCCGAAATCCGTCCGCTTCCCGCACGCCACGATCCCCCGGCCACCGCCGGCGGCGGCGGCGCCCTTCCTCTCCTTCTTCCCGGCGCCGTCATCGGCGTGGCCCGCGGAGGAGGTGGAGGAGGTGCAGAGGCCCATCGTCGCCGGCGCCCTGTCCCCCCGCGACCATCAATGGAGCGGGATTGGGGGTCAAAGCGGGAGGAGACTTTGTAGTTCCACCCTTGCCTCCACTGGTGTCGTCGCTTGTCTGCCTGGTTTTGCGAGTTAAAGAAAGAAAATGGCGCTCTCACGCGTGTGGCGACAGATGCGTTGCTTAGGTGGATGACTAGTGGGACAAGATTTAGATGGGGCCAACATGGCGGTGGAGTACGGTTCGGGTTACCTGGTGGTACAGGTTTGGGTGGGTGATGACGTGGAGTCGGAAATGGGGAGGAAAAGGTTGGCAACGCGATTTGGTGCGGTGGTGGTGGTGACATGAGACTCGGCTAGTGTGCCCCGGTCCAGCCACGCGGAGGGTGATTTTTTTATTTTATTTTCTCTGCATTTCACTTCTTTCTTTCTTCTTCTTTAAAATAAACTGAGAGGACCAGGCAGCGGTCCGTTAGGGTCGCTTTGATTTAATCATAGTTGCGTTTGTCGTTTGGGCATTTAATCAATGATTTCGTACCAGGCACTAGGATACAACAAAATGAGGATACGACACAATCACCCGCCAGGCTGCAGCTATAGAAAAATAGCTACGAATATTGTAGCAACTATAAAAACACTGTAGCGGCTGCAGAAGAAATAACTGAAACATTATAGCTGCTACAAAACAGTCGCTATAAAGCAGCCAAGCGAATAAGGTAAATGATAATAAAGGTGGATCAACGAGGTCGTGACTTACGAGCCTCTGCCTCGATATCCATCTGAAATGGGAGCTTTGTTTTGTTCGTTGGAAACAAGATCGATCCAGCTCATTTGCCTCACGAGTAATGCATATGTAGCCTTATTTTAGCGATGCTTCAACATGTTGCTCCATTTACAATATACAATAATATCAAGAAAAATACAGATGTATAGGGAAGAATTCAACCTCCTCGGCTCCTCCACCTATCACGCTTCACCCTCCTAAGTCCTCCACCAGCACCATTGTTGCTCATCTTCATTGCACTATTGCTTAAGTTCCTTGACGTGTGCCAACAACATTTCACCAAAAGAAAAAGGATGAAGTCGATCATACATGCTTGTGGGCGTTCTTCATATGACATCATGTTTTTTCAGTGATAGTGCTCTACAATGGCTAATAGTACTTGTGCAAGTTTGTGACCTCGGGTCACACGCTATGTTCCTCTAGTACACAACTCTTCAAGTGTATGCATTGCCACATGGTCTTCATGTGCGTGGCATTTTTTTATTGGTTTATGACATTTTTTCAAGTATCTCACGTAGGGTACATATGTACTTTGAGTTCTTAATTATTTTTCTCCTTTATGAAATAACATAATATCATTGTTTCATATCAAATATCATTGTTTTATGACGTGATTGTTTCGTTGTCACAAGGCTTGTGCATGCAAACTTTCAGTATTATCTTCTAATTTAGTTGTGACGTATTAAAGACTAGCACTATAAACGCATAAGAGGGATTGGGTGAATCTTTAAATTGACAAAAAAGTCAGTCATCTATAGATGCCTTGCTGTCAAAGAAATCACGTCTCATACCACTGAAAAATAATTAGTGGTATATTTGTTAAAACAATAATGTGCAAAATATAATTTTTTTCATTCACTGGATTACTAATTATTTTTGATAAGACGCATGAACATAATGTACCAAAAAAAATGTCAAAAAGGTGTTATGGTCCATCTCTCGCTTACCCCATTACTCTTAGCTTTAGGCACAAGTGAGGCTCAAAACTCCCTAAGCTAGGTCTACCATCATCCTCATAGTAAGGTCACCACCGCTCGACAAAATCCAAAAGTGTCGCATGATTCTACACCTCTGCTTACATTCATTTATTAACAGACATACAAACAAAAAATAAAAATGGCTGTCTCTTGTTAAGTGTGCAAATGTTGAGTGGGTTCCCTTCCCAACAATGCATTCTTCCCAGCTATACTAAAAAAAGAGAATCAGTGGGTACCCTTCCCAAAAAAATGTGACTTGTAGATATGTTCCCATTGTTCTCCTGCCAATAGTACACTTGACATATCTCAAAGAACATAAAACTATGGTTTAATGATACATTACAATCCAAACTAATCAGTCTCACACACTTACAAATCAAGTAAACATTACAATCAATACTTGGTGCTCAATTTGACTATCATCTCTGCATGTTCTTACTTCGCAATATATTGTGTACCTTGACCTCTAAGGTAGTCACCATGACAAAGCAAAGAGTATCACCCTAACAATTGTTTTCCATATATAATGGACTTCCAGTGGCGGCACAATAGTGACAAAGCTCTACATGTAACAGTTGCCATAAAAAGAAGGCAATAGTTCATCACAATAGTATTTTTTAAGCACTCTGTAATAAGATCCTATGGAATGGCATCCCATCAAGAAAATTTCTCAAGCAACCAAGGTGTCTTCCTTATATTTTTTAACAGGCAGAAGTGTGTGTAAAAAGTGTTGTAATGACACCTGCTTACTTGATCGGCAAGACCCGACACTTTTCTCAGGATATAACAGTTAGAGAGGATTTCAGAACTGCATGTTATAATTAGTTGCTAGGTCCGGTAAAACACGCAAGAAAAATCAACACATATGATCCTGAGAATTCACTGAACAGTCAATTCTGCAGTAAGAATATAACATGTGGGAAATATACTGATGGACTCGGAAATAAAAATAATGAAGCACGATAAAAGCTCAGGTGAGATAAAAGAGAAGTGAAATAAGTGAAATAAAAGCTCAAGTGATTTCTAAGTCTAGTAAAAATGCACGTGCGTCACGCACGTGTCCGCTCAAATAACATCACTTGGCAGGACTTTATCATAAATAAAAATAATATGATATATTGTGTCAAGGCCAGCATATATACTTCTAAAAGTTATATTTGGTGCCCACTTCAAAACATACTAATCCGTCTCACACACTTTAAAAAACAAGTAAACATTAGAATCAATATTTGGTGCTCAATCTGACAATCATCCCTGCATGTTCTTGCTTCGCAATGTGTTTGATACCCTTTATCTCTAAGGTAGCCACCATGATAAAAAAGGGAGGATCGCCCTGACAATTGTTACCCATAATGTCCTTCAATGTTCTCTGCAACTTCAGCACACATTGTTCGGCTATTGAGCACCAAACATAAAAGATTAGACAATTTAAAAAACAAGCACAAGAAAAGGGTCCAATGATAATTAGCTGAAGAGTAAATATATGTAACAGCTGCCATAAAAAGAAGGCAAATAGTTCAGCAAAATAGTTTTGTTTTGTTCCTTGAGCCAAACTTCTTAGATAGCATGGCCTAATAAAATTCGAATAGGAACCTACACATGGATAAAATCAGAACAACCTGGTCGTACAAGAATGAGGTTACTGAATTAGCTTTACCTTATACCTGGGACACTTGATAGTAAGCAGTTTTTTTTTTCAAATAATCAGGAACAATATTGGAGGTGTGAGGGAAGCACATGAAAAGGCTCAGCTAACCTTGGCAACCATCTCCACATATATGGAGTGTTCTTAAAAAAAAAGACTTGAAACATGGATAATCATGAGAAGCATTGTGTCTCTCTAGGCGAATTTTTCCTTGGTAATGCCATATGTGATACTCACTTTTCCTTCCACAGCCCAACGTTTCTGGTGGCAAGCCGAGCATGAAGGCTCTGTAAAAAGCAAGGCAAAAGGTCACAGATTGGAGACATAAAATAAATACAAATTGAGATCAATACATGCTAGGTTCAAATTCTCCAAATCAATTAAATAAAAAATAATGCTAACGATGACTGAAGACAAGCAAACTGATGGTGCGTGACATACGGGTTAAACTTTGCAAACTGATTGTGTGTGACATACCTGGATAACTTAGAGCTTCCTTCGAATTGCCCTTTATTCCTCTCCCATTCTGCAAGCAATGGCTCCTTCTTTTTTTTTTTGCCTTTTGAAACTACAAGTAGTGGCTTAGATTGTGCCAATTACAAGCACTGCCTGCAGAAGCAGATGGATAAACCATATGATGGTTTCCTCTATCTTGGGTGGATCAACAGCAGAAAAATTCGGCAACAACATCACTTGTATGCTTAAGATGAACAATGAGATTGGTTACAAGCAAATGTTAACACACATTTAGATGCTCAGAAAAGCTGTACTGAATGAATGAATTACAGGAGACGAAGGCTACATAAGTACAGACCTCATCAAAAGCTTCCACATGATATCGAATGATAGATAACCAAATTATTGCAATCACAAGTTCACAATTACAATAAATTTAGTAACTGACGCATTTTGCATTTGAGACAATTCTGTTGCATCCACGGCGAGCACAACCGGCGAGCACAACCGAGCACAAGCTGTACTGACGTTCGATCCGTCGCTATAAATAGCAGCGGCAAGGACGGTTTCCTCGCGCCGCTACAAATTCTACCGTCAATGACATGTGGGCCCCCCACACGTCATTGACCTGTGTGACCGGTAAGGTACCCAAACCGGCCTATATTTGGAAGGCCCAAAACCGGCCCATCATTGACGGTTTAAAAGGAGGCCTCGAACCCTAACCCTAGTTCACTTCCACACGCTTCCACACTCTTCGACAGTGGCTCCTCCTCCTCTACGCCGGCAGCCATGGTGGCGCCCATCGCCGGAGTTCGCGTGCGACGAGGTGGCGCGCGGCTTCGTCGATTGGCTCCTCCGTGGCTGTGACGGGATGGCGTGGTGGCGGTGCCGCGAGCGTGGATCCTCCGTCGGCGAGCGGCGAGTGTGGATCCTGGGCTTGGATGCGGCGGCGGCGGCTAGGGTTTCAGTTTTTTTTTGTTTTCCGAAAATATTATTAGCGGCGAGTGGTGGTACGACCCGTCACTGGAAATTGTTGTTTGTAGCTGCGGACTATAACATTGTCCGCCGCTACAGATTGTGAACAATATACATTTCTAGTGGCGCTTGCGTAGCGGCGGACCTGCGGAACCGCCGCTATAGTGGATTTTGATCCGTCGCTGTAGTGCGTTTGTGTTGTTGTGTTACTTATGAAATAGCTAAGGAATTGTTCAGTCTCTATTGTAGATAAAATTCTTAAGAAGATAGTTGGAAGGACAAGGAGATTGTTGTCATCTGGATGTAGGTTGGCCACTATTCTTGTGTATTAACTTTATTTTATTAAGTTTCCAAAATGGGCATTTTGGCATTTTAAACTCCCATATGCCTCATTGCCTATGCAACAACTTTGGTGGCCAAAAAAGCTACCATTTAGCTAACTGGCCGAGTGTAGCTATGAGAAAAGAGTTTGGTGGGCTAGGGAATCCTGACCAGATAAGGGACTGCTTGTTTGGTTCATGGGTTAGAAGGTATATTAATGACAGTGGCAAGTTGTTTGGAGAAAAGTAATATAATTGACTCCAAGTACAGTGACAGAGCCAGCCCTGAGACAAAGAAGGGGCCAATAAGTAATCTTCTAGCTAAATGATCTTCTAGCTAAAATAGCTGACTGCTAGTGTGCTTTGGAGGCTTTGAATGAAATTTGTAGTGAGAGTTTGCAAATGCAAGGAGGCGGAGCCCGTTGGCCTGAACCTGGTTCCGCCGCTGTCCAAGTATGACTATAAAAAAAGAGAGTGTCACAATTTTTGGAAGGGTGTGCCAAAGTAGCTAAAGCTGGTTATAGATGTCAAGTAGGGAGAGGGAAAATTGGAAAATTCTGGGTTTTAGCTTTTGGACAGATAAGTGGATCATGGGATGTTCAGTGGCAGATTTGGCTCACGGTGCCTCTCAAAACTCGGAAGGAACACACTGTGGCACAAGGTATGTTGGATCAATCTTGGCCGACAGACATACATGCAGGTTTGTCTATGATTGGGTTGTTTGAATACTTTCAATTGTGGGATGTGCTTCTGGAAATGCACCTCTCAAACTGATGATGTGCACACTTGGAGGCTTGATGGGTCAGGCCAGTTCTCCTCTAATTTCGCTTGCCATGCCTTCTTTAATGGAGTCATCTCATTCGAGCATTGGAGGAGGCTATGCGTAATAACTTCGTATAGCGGACCGCCTTGCAAAGCGAGGCCTCCCACATCCATCCAAGTGTCCATTGTGTGATCAGGAAGATGAGGATGTGCAACACCTGCTCACCACATGTGTGCTCTTCCGTGATTTCTGGTTTCGCGCACCGCTGGGTTTCCCAGACAAAGCACCGAGCCAACATGAAGTATCCTTCACTGATTGGTAGACAAAAGCAGTCAAGAAAGTATCGAAGAACACAAGAAAGGGCCTCAATTCAGCCATCATCTTGGGCGCATGGGTCATATGGAGACATCGCAATGCTTGTGTCTTTGATGGCGCACGGCCAAGCATGACTGAACTACTTCGAGTTTTTAGAGAAGAGCGTCATCTATGGTGCCTTACTGTAGCTCGAAGCTTGCGAACTTTGGGCCAGGACAGGAGGGAGCACTTGTGTTGTCACCTATCTAGTGGAGTAGGTCAGGCCTCACGCTCTACTGTGTTTTATAGAAAGTACAAAGTCTGTATTTTGTAATTCAACCCCTCACGGCTCTGTCTGAAGTGAGGTGGTGCAGCATTTAAAGGGCCGGTTTTCTCTCTCTCTCTCTCTCTTAATGCAAAGATACGAAGCTCTCCTTCGTATTCGAGAAAAAAAAGCTTTTGGATATTGGTTTTTAGCTATTAGCTTTTGTAGTAATTTTTTAGTTTCTTAGCACACAAAATGCCAGAAAAGCAACTCTCTGTCAGCTTTTCAGAATACCGTTTATTCACCATCTTGCTTTTCAGCTGAAAAGCTAGCAAAAGTTAAAACAAATAGGACCTCAGTCCATGAGAGGATATCGGAATAGGGCTATAGTCAGGGGAAGCTCCACATATTGCTGATACCCTACCTTTGTGATGGCCTCGGCCTGTTTCTCGTCAACCTAAGCCTTCTGCCTATTCGAGAAAAAAAATGAACCTCAACGCGAGAAGTCAACTTAGTCGGGGTCTTGTGATATTGGTGGTCCTTTTATTCCTTTGCCAAGACTCCCTTAATGTGTTCCAAGTGTTTCTCGAGTTGCTCCTTATTCAGACGATGATCAGTGAGCTCTTGCTTACCTGGTATTTTGGAGCTTTGGAGCTTTTTCACAAAGTATGTATTTCTTTTTTTGGTTCAAGAATGCATTGCAACTTCTTACTTTTTTTAAGGGTTTAGGCCTACAATATTTTGCTTGCTAGTCGTCATTAGCTGAGAAACATGAAGATTTATGTCCTGCTCATCTCACTCAAATTTACGATAGCTAGTTGGACGAAATCATGTCAATGTTGCTGATAAAAATGGTACGTAGCTTTTTTTTTAAGACAAAATGGTACGTACTAGCTGTTTCTAAGAAAAGACCAAAGCAGGTCCTAACGGAGAATTCTGGCCCAAAGCCCATGGACCGTCCAAAATTTGACCGTTGCGGAGAGGCGGTGCACGCGGTTCCTTTTCCTCTGGCTGCTCTCCTCCTGCCCGTTGGAAACCGCCCGCTCCCCCGCTTCTTTCTCCCCTTCCTCCCATCATCACGCGACGCCGCCGTCGTAGATCCCAGTCCTCACCTCAAGACTCGACGCCGATGTGCCCGAATCCAATCGATCCCGCATCGCATCCAATCTCCTCACGAATCGCCGCCTCCTCATCCCACCCTACGTTTCCCCAATTCGAATCCCTAGCGCCGCTGCTTCATCTCCGCTGCAGAGATGGTCGGGGAAGAAACCTGCGCTGGTTAGCGCGGGATCCGCGTTCCGGCTCGAGCACGACATCTTCCGCGGCGTCGGAGGCCCTTCGGAGCCATACTGGTGGTGCTGGGGCCGCCTCGTCATCGGGAGCACGCAGGTATGATGCTTCGGCGCCTCCGCTTCCATCGATCAAGCACGAAGAAGAAAGCTATGGGATCCTAAACCTTACACCTCCACCTTATGGTTCTTGGGAATCGATCTGGCGTACATGCTATGCACTACGTACTTGATTGACTTGTGCGGTAAAGCAAGCTGCACCCACTCGGTTACTGGCTGTGATTTGCTTATTTTCTGCATCTGGACCACTTGCTGTGTTCTGGTTAGGTTGTCAATGTGTTTGATTTAGATAACTGGTTCTGAGGACTACTGAAGAAGGATGTCTGTGGCAGTTGATTATGAGGATTAAATTATTCTTAATCATGACGTGTGGTAGTTGATTATTTAACCGTGTGTTCTGTACGATTAAGTAGGAGTATGTTGTTAATCTGGAACACCTGCTGTGTCATGTTGTGTTCTAGATTCACCAGATCATATTGTTTTGTATAATCTGGAGCACCATGTGGTTTTTCTTTGGATTTTAACTCCAGATGATTTATTGGCGAATGATTGGATCAATTTCCATGGTTTAGTCTATTAAGGGACAGAGGATTACCAAAAATACGTAGATAAACCTAAGGAAAAAATTATGAGATTTGAAAGGACAAGCACACAATTTTTTCCTTTACATGCTCCCTGCTGTGACAGTATGTAGATCGCACCTTCTTTATCTGCCCAAACTTGTTATCTCACTAATAGTTTTGTATCAAGCTTACGTGTAGTGTTTTACGAATGTTAGTGCTTTTGTATAACTTTGTCCTGGTGAAAAGAAGTGTGCCACTGATAATATGTCACCAAGAAACTTATTTCTGTGGAAAGGAAGTGTATCCAGTGAAAAGGAAGTGAAAGCGTATGTGCGAAAACTTGTGGAAGTGAAAAGCTTTTACATGAGAGTGTTTTCTGTGGATGCTTTGATGTGTCAGTGTGCCTATGCCATGTTAGATGATCAGACAACTGAAAAATATATATGGCGCCTCAAAGTTTGCTTACCCTGCAACCTTGTACCTAACACAAATACTTGATTCCACAAAAAATTTAAAAGTGCTAGCTGATTTGGTTGTTGTGTTGTTATTCTCAGACCTGTCATATGTTAAAGCTATTTTGCGAAAGTTCTACTCTCCGAATAGAAATTCAGCTGCATTGTGTTGCTCGCCTGGTGAAGGTGAAGCGGCCTTAATGATCATCCGTTCTCCAGTTACTCATGTTCTATATTTTGAATTAGATTTCGTGCTTAGGTTGCAGTTTTAGCTTTTCATTTTCACATATGATACAATCTGAAATGCACTATGTGCCATCATACGACTTTGCACCATGGTAATATTGAGCAGTGAAGGATATTCCCAGTTTATGAAAGACTGATTCGTTACCCAAATGGTCCAAGGTTGTCATTTGTGACTAGAAAAAAATATAGCATGCCAAATCCTGGACTATTTATGATATCTATGTTTGTACTGTTGAGAACTTTCCTATTACAAGCAACTGCAAGCATTAGTTTTTTGGTTTCACTTTTCCATTAAATAAAAATTAAGATAAAATGCAGAATTCTTTGCAAAATTTATAATTTGTTTTCCTGCACAGGGTTATGGACAGAGACATGTCTCACATCAGCTGGCACTTTAATGTGCAATAGGAGGTGGATTACATCCGGTCTATTTGGCCATTGCTATCATTTCATATTCACCTTCCGGTGAGAAGCCACCATTATAGATGTGTTTCTCTTATACCTGTCATTCAAAACTGTAATAATGATGAGTATATCAGTAACCTATTTCCTCCCTTTCAATTATTTGCCTGTCAAAACCATTGATTGGATTGATTACCCACATGCAATTTGATACATGTCCTTAAGATCCACGAAGCTTTTTGTTTGGCCTTACAGAGTAGACACACAATACGTACAACTGCATTTGTGACCAATAGTCTGACTACTTTGTTAAAGCCTATCAGTTGTGTCCAAACATTAGTTTCCCGCCTTTTTTATTACCTTAGGCCCACATGATTAGTTTCTGTATCAGCCTCTTGATGTTTCGAGCTGCCTAGGGGTAAACTAAGCTAGTAATTTTTTATACATTATGTTCTTCTGTGATTTGAATTTGGTGCCAGGTTGACATTGGATATGTTGATTGTCGGCCTTTGTTTGGTTTCATTGAGGCTGTGATATAATTGCATCAGTGTGGAAGGGTGCGACAAGCTCGAAGTTACATTTAGCATTCACCATTTCTTTTGCTGTTGTCTATTCTGTTTCCTATATTGTCAATCATGATTGGTGCTATGTTCTATACTTCCGACTTCTCCATGAAGCCATCGGTAAACCTTAATCTGAAATCTATCAATTCAGTCTGTGCAGTTTTTTCTTTCAAACTAGAGCAATGTGTCTAGAGTTGCATGGTTCTCTTTCAACAAAGATCAAACTATAATTGTTTTCACCTATTGCAAAGGAAGGGGAACCAACACATTATTTTAGAGGTGAACAAATGGTGTATTTTTTGTTTATCCTTTTTTTTTTCTGTTATTCCAACATCAATATATATCCTTTGTAAGCAAAGGCATTATCTCTCACATCTTTTGATCAAAATATAGGCGTGTGGTAGTTGATTATTTAGCCGTGTGTTCTGTTCGATTAACTGGTGAGGTTGGGTTAGACCACTGCTATAACTGGTTACTGGAGTATGTTCTTAATCTAGAGCACCTGTCGTGTCGTGTTGTGTTCTAGGTTCACCATATCATGTAGTTTCCAATAATCTGGAGCACCATGTGTGTTTTTTCTTTGGATTTTAACTCCTGTTGATTTATTGGCGAATGATTAGAACAATTTCCATGGTTTAGTCAATTAATGGACAGAGGATTAACTAAATTCGTAGATAAAACAAAGGAAGAAATTATGACATTGGAAAGGACAAGCACACAGACTTTGTGCAGTTTTCAAAATTTTCATGGTTTAGTCTGTGTGCAATTTCACTACCCATGTGAACTGATCAGCTGCCATTCAACTGTGTGCAATTCAGTAGTTGTATGTCTACAAGAAGATGGTTTTATTTGCTCTGTCAGTCTTGGGAGTAAATGAGTTGTTGCTCGCCGGGTGAAGCCGTTCTCCAATTACTCATGTTCTGTATATTGAATTGGAGGATGCAAATTTCGTGCTTAAATTGCAGTTTTAGCTTTCCATTTTTACAGCATTGCAAATATTTTCTTGGCTTTTTTTTTGTTCATGAGGTTACATCAGGTAGGGCTGCCACAACCTCCAAGATAAGGGCTTCAAGCTCTTTTTTAAAACAAAAAGAATGTTTTTATTAAGCACGAGACTTTTATGATAATAAGGTTAGCTCTCGGTTTTTAAGTTGTATTGCTTTCTACTTGCAAGAAAGATACACCCAGTGCTGCTTAGATTATTAGTTTTATTGGCTACATACGGTTGTCATGGACTTGATAATTTCGATATGCCTACATGATAGAGATTTCAGTAATTAGTCTGCACCAATGAACATACTGAAAAAAAAAGATTTATTGGCTCCACAGTGTGCTCATATCGTACAAATCTGAAACATATTATGTGCCATCATAACATTATTTTGCACCATTCCCAGTTTACGAAAGATCGATTCGTTACCCAAATGGTCCAAAGTTGTCATTTGTGACTAGAAAAAATATAGCATGCAAAATCCTGGTTTATTTATGATATCTTGGTTTGTACTGTTCAGAACTTTCCTATTACACGGAACTGCAACCATTATTTTTTGTTTCACTTTTCAATTAAATAAAAATTAAGAGAGAAAGCTGAACTCTGTGCAAAATTTACAATTCTTTTCTGCATAGGGACAATATGGACAGAGACATATCTCACGGCCTGTGGTACTTTAATGTGCAACATGAGGTGGACTATGTTTGGTCTATTTGGCCATTGCAATCATTTTATTTTCATCTCACAGTGAGAAGCCACCATTATAGACGTGTTTCTCTTATACCTGCCATTCAAAACTGCAATAGGGAGTGAGTACATCAGTGCCCTATTTCCTCCCTTTCAATTATTTGCCGATCAAAACCATTGATTTGATTTTATTTGATCAATGAAAGCTTATTCTTTGGCCTCACAGAGTAGACACAACAAATCGTGACAACTGCATTTGTGACCAAGAGTCTGACTACTTTGTTACAGCCTATGTCGTGTCCAAACATTAGTTTTTTTTTTAACCACATCATTAGTTTCTGTACCAGCCTTTTGATGTTTCAAGCCCTCATGATTTTTTATACAATCTGTTCTTCTGTGATTTGATCTACTCTGTGCAAATATTTCTTTAATTTTGTGCCAGGTTGACATATTGGATATGTTGATTGTCGGCCTTTCTTCGGGTTTATTGTGGCTGTGTGAGATAATTACATCAGTGTGGAAAGGTGCAACAAGTTCGGAGTTTTATTTAGCATTCACCATTTGTTTTGCTGTTATCTATTCTGTTTCTTGTATTGTGAATCATGATTGGTGCTATGTTCTATGCCTGTTGGGATTTATTTGCTTAGATAACACCTTATACTTAATTAATGGCCACTAACTCATTTCAGATTAATGAATTGTTACTATCAATGTGTTCTGTGCGAATGCAGCTACTGGAACGCATTTTACCGACTTCTCGATGAACCCATTGGTACAATATATGCAGTTTCTTTTTTTTTTTGTTGAAACTACAGCAATGTGTCTAGAGTCACATGAATCTCTGTCAACAAAGATCAAAAGATAACTGTTTTCACCTATTGCAAAGGAAGGTGAACAAGCACATTATTTTATGAGGTGAACAAACGGCGTATTATTTTATTTATCGTTTTTTTTCCTGTTATCCAATATCAATATATATCCTTTTTTTCTGCAAGGCATTATCTCACATCTTTTGATCAAAATAGATAGAACTGGAGAGTAACATTCATGCAAGTCATGATTTCAATGTCGCATTTTGGTAGCATTGTTTCCGCATCTGCTCTATTCACCTGCTATTATAATCTCAGTTCCTTTTCCTCTGGAATGCATTTGTTTCCTTATGACTCTATGCAGCAATTACTATCCCAACATGGACGTTTTTCGAAAGGCAATGTATATCCACCATCTGGTACTTTAAAGAATATGGTTGTTATGAAAGTTCACTGGATATTTCTGCCATATTTTTGTCATCATTTAGTATGGACAATATTGAAATGAAGTGGGTTTGGAGGGAGAGCTGCATACTTGTGATTGAAGTGGTGTTTATTCACTTGCTTCAATATCTACTGTGGTCTGTCTATGTGGAGATATTACTGAAGTTTCGGGAGTCGTATTGAGTCTTTGCATTCTCATGCATGTCCAAAGTCTCAGCAATTCATAACTGCTGATATTGGCGCCAACAATCTTGTACTGAAGTTATTATTGAAGTATATCCACCGTCTGGTACCATTTATTATTGAAGTTCACTGGATATTTCTGCCACATTTTTGTCATCATTTGGTATGGATAATATTGAAATGAAGTGGGTTTGGAGGGAGAGCTATATATTACTGATATTGGACGGTATATTACTTGCGATCAATTGTTATATTTTGTGATCAGGCTTTCTCTGTGGGATATCATTGAAGTTTGGCGAGTCTTGCCAAGTCTTTGCTTTCTCCTCCATGTCTTGCCAAGTGGTGTCCAAATATTAGTGTCCCTCCTTTATCGCCTTAGACCCACACGAAAGTGAGGAGCCCTTGACTACTGGTTATTTCTTAGCTCAAAGAAAATGGTGTTGATAGATGCTGCATGGTACTTGCATACCTGTTAAAACCATGTATTCTGTTGAGGTGGAGGTCATACTGCTGGTAAAGCTTTCTGCAGGTACAGATTTTGCTCTGTTATAGGACTCAGACATACATTATTGAGGAATGATCTCTGCCATTTGCCATACAACCTTTTGCAAATGTCTTGGAATATGCATATTATGTTGAAAGATGTGAATAATTCAAAGAATCAAGAGACAATTGATACTGATATTGGAATGGTATATTGTTGAGAGATGTGGATCATCCAAAGAATCGAGAGATGCACGATATTGATATTTGAAGGGTATTTTCTGCAAACTACCACTTTAAATTTTATTCTGAGTTGCAATCAAGTTTTGTTATAGTAGTGGCATTGCTGCAGTACAGTCAGGAGCTGTAGTTATACTAGATTAGACATGTCATGCATATATAAGACCGACGAAGCAAAAGAGATTATTAGATGGCTAAGGCAATTACGACCCGAGAGATTATCATGTAAAGATAAACCTCCGGCTATATGATACATAATGTTTTTTGGTGTAGGTTGTATGGTATTGACCAATCCTTCATCTTATGCGAACGAAACTGAAGTACTAGAAAAACAATCAATTTCTCACTACCAAAGACTTTAAAAGTAATATTTATTTTCAATGCAGAAACACATGCTTGCTAATTACTGCTTGGAGACCCGTGTTCAGTTTATTTTGCTTATGTCCTGTTGATTTGAATAAGTCACCTTCAAGCGACTCTTTTGTTGATTGTTCTCTCTATCTGAATGATGTAATTCTGAATAGTTCATAATTTATTATGTACCGTGGATATCAGAACTTTGGTGCTGCATCAGCAAGATAATGATGGTTACTAGCTCTTAATTTGGGCTTTGAATGACACAAGCGGGATCAAAGAAATAACACCTCTTAATTTGGGGTCCCTTTCTTTCAAGAATTTGGGGTCCCTTTCTTTCAATATTAAGAAAAGAAAGTACTGTGATTACATGGGCTTGATCATTTGGACAACTAGCTCTCCTGAACACGTTGAATTTGTAAAAGTGGATATTGGCTTATGATTCAGTATGGTTCATTTACCGCGGATTTCAGAGTGTGAAGTTTCTTTGTCCTACATTTTTGGAAAATTCAGATGATAACATCTTGTTAAGGTATTTGGCCCAGGTCTAAGCAGGTTGAGTTTGGGTGGAATTAATGTGGAATTCATGTGCGTATTTTGCCTTGATCATTCGGACAACTATATCTCTTGAACAATTACATTGAATTTGCAAAAGCGGATATTGTCTGATTCAGTATGGTTCATTTACTGCAGATTTCAGAGTGTGAAATTTCTTTCTCCTACATTTTTAGAAAATTCAGATGATATTGTCTTGTTAAAGTATGGGCAGTTGTGAAATTTGGGTGCTCTCTACTGTTAATGCTAAGAGGTCAAGATGGGCAGTTGTGAAATTTCAGAGTGTTAATACTTCATTTTTTATATTCCGCAATCTTGTACTCATTCTAATTAAACTTCATGCAACTACTATTCTAATATTGATGTTTTTGAAGGGTATATCCACCATCTATCTGTGATCAGGCTGTGCTGAGATATTATTGAAGTTTTGGGAGTTTTGCCAAGTTTTGCTTTCTCCTGCATGTCCAAAGTCTCAGCAATTCATAATTTCTCTTGTTTAGTACCGATATTGACGCCAACAATCTTGTACTGAAGTTATTATTGAAGTATATCCACCGTCTGGTACCATTTATTATTGAAGTTCACTGGATATTTCTGCCACATTTTTGTCATCATTTGGTATGGATAATATTGAAATGAAGTGGGTTTGGAGGGAGAGCTATATATTACTGATATTGGACGGTATATTACTTGCGATCAATTGTTATATTTTGTGATCAGGCTTTCTCTGTGGGATATCATTGAAGTTTGGCGAGTCTTGCCAAGTCTTTGCTTTCTCCTCCATGTCTTGCCAAGTGGTGTCCAAATATTAGTGTCCCTCCTTTATCGCCTTAGACCCACACGAAAGTGAGGAGCCCTTGACTACTGGTTATTTCTTAGCTCAAAGAAAATGGTGTTGATAGATGCTGCATGGTACTTGCATACCTGTTAAAACCATGTATTCTGTTGAGGTGGAGGTCATACTGCTGGTAAAGCTTTCTGCAGGTACAGATTTTGCTCTGTTATAGGACTCAGACATACATTATTGAGGAATGATCTCTGCCATTTGCCATACAACCTTTTGCAAATGTCTTGGAATATGCATATTATGTTGAAAGATGTGAATAATTCAAAGAATCAAGAGACAATTGATACTGATATTGGAATGGTATATTGTTGAGAGATGTGGATCATCCAAAGAATCGAGAGATGCACGATATTGATATTTGAAGGGTATTTTCTGCAAACTACCACTTTAAATTTTATTCTGAGTTGCAATCAAGTTTTGTTATAGTAGTGGCATTGCTGCAGTACAGTCAGGAGCTGTAGTTATACTAGATTAGACATGTCATGCATATATAAGACCGACGAAGCAAAAGAGATTATTAGATGGCTAAGGCAATTACGACCCGAGAGATTATCATGTAAAGATAAACCTCCGGCTATATGATACATAATGTTTTTTGGTGTAGGTTGTATGGTATTGACCAATCCTTCATCTTATGCGAACGAAACTGAAGTACTAGAAAAACAATCAATTTCTCACTACCAAAGACTTTAAAAGTAATATTTATTTTCAATGCAGAAACACATGCTTGCTAATTACTGCTTGGAGACCCGTGTTCAGTTTATTTTGCTTATGTCCTGTTGATTTGAATAAGTCACCTTCAAGCGACTCTTTTGTTGATTGTTCTCTCTATCTGAATGATGTAATTCTGAATAGTTCATAATTTATTATGTACCGTGGATATCAGAACTTTGGTGCTGCATCAGCAAGATAATGATGGTTACTAGCTCTTAATTTGGGCTTTGAATGACACAAGCGGGATCAAAGAAATAACACCTCTTAATTTGGGGTCCCTTTCTTTCAAGAATTTGGGGTCCCTTTCTTTCAATATTAAGAAAAGAAAGTACTGTGATTACATGGGCTTGATCATTTGGACAACTAGCTCTCCTGAACACGTTGAATTTGTAAAAGTGGATATTGGCTTATGATTCAGTATGGTTCATTTACCGCGGATTTCAGAGTGTGAAGTTTCTTTGTCCTACATTTTTGGAAAATTCAGATGATAACATCTTGTTAAGGTATTTGGCCCAGGTCTAAGCAGGTTGAGTTTGGGTGGAATTAATGTGGAATTCATGTGCGTATTTTGCCTTGATCATTCGGACAACTATATCTCTTGAACAATTACATTGAATTTGCAAAAGCGGATATTGTCTGATTCAGTATGGTTCATTTACTGCAGATTTCAGAGTGTGAAATTTCTTTCTCCTACATTTTTAGAAAATTCAGATGATATTGTCTTGTTAAAGTATGGGCAGTTGTGAAATTTGGGTGCTCTCTACTGTTAATGCTAAGAGGTCAAGATGGGCAGTTGTGAAATTTCAGAGTGTTAATACTTCATTTTTTATATTCCGCAATCTTGTACTCATTCTAATTAAACTTCATGCAACTACTATTCTAATATTGATGTTTTTGAAGGGTATATCCACCATCTAATGCTTAAGAGAATATGCTTATTATTGAAGTTCAATGGATATTTTGTCATCCCCTGGTGTCTCCGCCCGATGTTCCTCGCCACCGTAGCAGCCCTGCCATCTTTGTTGCTATTGACTAGGTCAGTATTTAGAGGTAAAAATCATTTATTTGTTCCTTTGCTGATGTGTGCATGCTTATTTTTTCAATCCTTTCATTTCCATTTAGCTTTTGATTTTGCAGTTTCCTGGGCAACGAAGAACAATTAGGGAGGGTGATTGACAGCGAGATACCTCATCTCTCAGATGCTTTAATTGGCTTCTAGATTGGTTGAAAAAGTAACCAATCCCAGGTTCCCAATTTAGCCACCATCCCCCCTCCCCCTGCCCCCCTTTCACTTCTGTGTCTCTCTTCCAATGCTAATGTATAATGTTTTATTATTGGCTGTTTCTTCTTCTATTTTACCTGGAAGAAAGACAATAGTGCATTATTCTTTCTATCTGCTCTAACCAATCTAATTTGTGAACGTGTAAGATGCTAGACCAGTCATGCTAAACTTCTCTGTCCACATTATTCTTTGTTTGTCGTGCCCAGTTTACTTACTAAGTAGGCATGAGAGAAAATATTTTATGGGTTAAGCTATCTTCAAAACATCATCTATTTTCCCTACTGACCATATTGTTTGTCATTCAATACAGTTGCTGCCTTTGTTATCGGTTGATACAACATAGCATAGTGCCAGCTTCGAGGCCTCAAACCAGCAAAAATAATATGCTCAGGTTTCTACCACCTTTTAGGATTTAGAAATAGAGAAGGCATTGAATTCATCTGTATGTAGTACGAACAAAGTGTTGTGGGCATTTCTTCCCTTTCTTCTTTCAATTAGGTCTACCCCTGCATCTGCCTCACAGTTTACCATTTTTTTATGTCTATGATTATACAGGTTGCTATTGAAACAATGGAGTTGGAGTCAGCATAAAAAAGTTTCAATTACCGGTAAGCTTCTCTCTAGTTGCTTCAACATGTTGACCACTATTGCACATCTGATATGAATTTGACAATTTCGGTGTGCTTGCATGAAAGCACATCTTAGTAGTTATCTGCATCAAAGAGCATAACCTATTGATCGAAGTTTCATTTCATTACCTCGAGAGCCCCAATTCTTTTTGTCATCCTATCTGAAATGTATATGCCATTATGGTATTTCTTTGCTCCATGCGATAAGGAGATAATCCCCTGTGATTGATTCAGGCACCAACCGCTTCATAATTATCGCCGTGACTACAGAAATTGGTGTCTCCTAAATCATAACCTGTCAAATCTTTGATCCTGTTACTCACCAAAAAAAGTCAGGAGTTTGGACATTTTATTCCATTTCTACAAAAGTGGAATAAAATGTTACAGCTTTATTTTGGAAAGATCTTTCTATCACCTTTTGATTGTGGAAAATAGAGAAGGTTGGATTCATCTGTGTGTTCTGTAGTACAAAATAAAATGTTATGTGCACTTATCCCATTTTCTCTTTCCGTGCCCTTTTTCCCCTTACTGCTTCTCTGCACCTGCCTCAAGTTTTGGAGTTTTTTTTTTTGGGTCTGATTATACACCTTGCTATTGAAACAACGGTGTTGGTGTCAGCATGTTGATCAGGTAAGCTTCTCCAGTTGCTTAAACATGTTGATCACTGTGGCACATCCTAAATTTGTGTTACCATTCTGGACCATATAGTCTTACTTTGTACAAGAATGCAGATATCTTCTTTCACACTATTGCCCATAGTTTCCTTAAAGGAGTCACGGGTCATATATACAACGGCCTAATGTTTGCCGCCATCTCTGAATATATCAGATTCCCAGGTCTTACAGTTTTCTTCCTTCCATTCGTATGTGTTAAGTTGCATGCACCAACCACTTCACCGAAAAGCCTAAGCTGATAGGGAGAGGTGGGCAATTCACTTATGGTTCAACACTCCCCCTCACGTGCAACTCTCGTGGGTGCAAACGTGGAAATAGGAGTGGCGCAGCGGAATATGCGGTCACCAGGACTTGAACTCAAGACCTCTGGCTCTGATACCATGTTAAGTTGCATGCACCAACCACTTCACCCAAAAGCCTAAGCTGATAGGGAGAGATGGGCAATTCACTTATGGTTCAACAGTATGATCTAGATTTTACAGTGAATTTTATGTAAAATCCGTTATTATCTTTTGTTACATATCAAAAAATTTCTCCGTTTACAAATTGATGTGCATCTGCTAAAGGTACGATGATACATTATAAATGCTCAATAGCTTTTTACACCCCGTCAAGCAGTATTTTCTAATAGAGAATTTACAACAACATATAGACAAAAAAATTGATGATATTAGAAAGGACAACCACACAAACTTTTCCTGTACATGCTCCCTACTGTGTCAGAATATGCTGTCAATAATAGTTTCATATTAAGATTACGGGTAGTGTTTTAGAAATGGTAATGGTTTTGCATAACTTTGTACTGGTGAAAAGAAGTGTGTCACTGATAATATCACCAAGAAATTTTTATTGAATGTTTAGTTCTGTACTTCAGTTTCTTGCATAGCTATATGACACTAAGAACACCCGCGCAATGTGCTGGCCTAACTAGAATTTACTTCTCAGGCCAACTTCCACTTTCCTCGACAACCAAGAAAACAATCATCACCTGATCTATGCCCTCGCCGTGCCTCCCGGGCCTATGCCACGCCGTGCCAAACTCCTCCTGGGAGCTCCTTCCTCCGCCGTGCCACATTAATCACACTGCTCGTCCTGGGAGCTGATTCACTGTCCGGCCCGTAGCTTGCTGCCCCACCACGCCCCTGCTAATGGCCGCCAGAAAGCCAGGGTTCATCAAGGTGAGTTTTCCCCCACATCAGCTTATAGAACAATTTTTTTAAAAAAAATTATTTAAGCTCATCCTTCCTACATGCTTCTCAGATCCATGTCCAACCTTGCGATGTGTAAAACAATTTCTGACATATTTCACTATATTTACCTTACGGTTGAATAATGAGAAAGTGAGGAAAAATCATTCGCTATACAAATAAAAAAAAACTTGACCTGTTGGGGGTAAGACCGCCCCCGCGGCATTGTGATAAGGGAAGACCTCTCACACAGGATAAGAAAACCCACGAACCCCTCTCCATGCCCTTACATAGGAGCCCGTAACCCATGTGAGGCTGGGCCGGCGCATGCACCGTAACCACAGCTGGGCCGGGCCTTTACCCATGCTTTGGAGCAATATGGAGAGACGAGTGGATTTTTTTAACCAAGACTGAAATTTGCTCCCACCGGGAATCGAACTTGGGAGCTTGGAGGTGCTACTCGGGCGCCTTGCCATCAGGACAAAGGCCCTTTCGCATGAAACATTTGCAAGTAAATTTTGAGATTTTGATCTGTTTTGTTCTCTCTTCAGTTGAACTTACGCCTTCTCTGGACGAATGTAGAGCTCCCCTGAAGCCTGCGGACTCCAGTGCCCCAACACTACCAGTTCCTATGGCAGAAATCCATGTCATTTGTTCATACATAAATATTTACTGAAAAGTGAAATGTAGTTGTTGGTCTTTAATATTTACTGCTCTAACCTTTCCAATATTCATGGCTAACTGATTTTCTTTTTTATTATGCAAATCTATATTCACAGTGTTGTTTCTTTTGTCAGTTCTTAGTTTACTATATGATTACTTTGAACCTTGCTACACTTCAGCTTACAACTTACATCCTCATCTCATATTTGATTACATCATGCAAGTATTCTAGACGCAAAATTGCATTCTGAGCATTTTCAGAATTTTTATTTGAGGTAGCAAAAATAACTGTTTGAATGTAATCTACACAAGTATCAAAGTTACTGTACATCATTATGGGAATGAAATGCTCTTATAATGACAGTATTGATACTTAACTTTGACAGTGGCTCTTCCAACAGCAGTGCTGCATTGCGGCATCATCACGAGGCCTCGACCAAGGACCTGGCGCTCGTGGCCTCCTTGCTCTGCCTTGCATTTGCCAGTGGTGCTGGTGCTACGTCACTGCATCTCTGTTCCCTTTCACCTCGGTGAGGATTTGCTTTTGTTTAGCCTTCTCTTGCATCGATGATAGCCGGCTGACAAAATGACAGGGGCATTATGTGCTGCAGCGATGGTACTGC
The DNA here is from genome assembly GCA_000970635.1 of Eragrostis tef. Classification (NCBI taxonomy): domain Eukaryota; kingdom Viridiplantae; phylum Streptophyta; class Magnoliopsida; order Poales; family Poaceae; genus Eragrostis; species Eragrostis tef. The sequence continues at coordinate 34,565 of LAPY01002421.1, forward strand.
TGTTCTGCGTCAGCTGATCGACACAGTTTTCCATTGGCTGTGTACTATTACTTGCGATTGGTTTTTTCAGTTAGTGATGCCCATGAAGCAATGTAAAATGGCAAAACTATAAGAGTATGATTATTTTAAAATGTCAGATCAAATCTATCAAATAGAGTCCTCATGCTTGATCAAT
>LAPY01002422.1:19087-40069 GCA_000970635.1 Eragrostis tef
GTAAGAATTGCAACATGGATGGCATATTTCTCATTATCGTTTTTGCGATGGCGGATCTCTCACGAGAAACATTTGCAATGGCAAATATCTAATTGAACCCCAAATTTAATGACTATATACTCGCATTGAAAAGAAGAGGCCACCTATTATCGAACCTATCATTGTTCTTCTCCATCGGGTTCCTAATTATATTAAAATCGCCTCCTACCATTAACGGTCGTGTTACCAAGCAACAAGTATTCACCAATTCTGCTAAGAAACGGTCTTTGTGTTCCAGTTGCGCTGCACCATAAACAGCCATTAAAACCCACTGAAAACCATCGTATTTATTTTTTAAGTGAAACTTGACAAAAAAAATTCACCAACTTATATATCTTCTACTAAGAAAACAGATAAATTTACACCTAAGAGAATTCCTCCCGATCTACCTTTTGGTGGGATCCAATGCCAAAAAAAACTCTCGACCACCACAAAAAGTGTTTAGATTTTCGTCTGAAAAGCTCCTTCTGTGTGCTTCGAGTAAGGCAATAAAATCAAGATCCTTTTCTAGAGAGATGTCATGTAGAATGTTACGTTTAGCCAAGTCTCGAAACACCTTTCATTTAAAAAATGGTTTGTTTTTTGGTAGCTTGTCCTCTACGAGATGGTTTAACCTTAATTAACTTCCCTACTATTCTTCTTTTTATGCAAAGCCGAAACAAGTACAGGATCCGGACTATCATCGTCCATTAGCTCCTCTGTTAAGTCACCACAAAGGCGACCTAAAGCCAAATGATCGATCTCACAGTTTGAATCCTCTAAGTCTACATGGCTATCCTGACTGGTTTTTACTGAAGGAACTTTAAATCTGTTCTTCTCGATATTCTTAATAAGCATAACAGACGATTGAACGTGATCAGTGTTACTACCAATTAAAACACCTATATTCTTTATATTGTCTGAAATATGCTCATCAAAATAATGTAAGAAAAGAATTATCATAACAGTTACCTTCAGTGTCCTCTAAGTTCCTTTTAGCTACCAATCTTGACGCCCTCACGGAGGTGTCTTCATCTACAGAATGCATGCTGTCTTTGCAAGCTTCTCCTCACCGGGCTAGACAGAGCAGCAGCAGTGGAACTGGTTCTAACAGGCGTCGGCACCACATTGTCCCCTGCACTGTCCATGTCTCCCATCACAGCCGCTTTCCCATTTGTTCCCTTAAGCTCCTTTCATGCCTTCTCCAAGAGAGGACCCAGACCTACTGAAGGTTCCACATGGTTCACAACATCACCACAAAATATGTACACTCTCCTCCAAAAAAATAAAAGAAAAGAAAACACCATTATTAGCACAAGATTTGGTTTTACTGGAATAGCCTATTTTAGCACATGAGATTGTAATATTCCCACTAGAAACTTGTATGATACTTGAACCAAAAGAAATTCACACTCCTAGGCTAAGAAACATTTATGTGTGGACATACAAAAAAATTGTGTGCTGTCCATACAAGCATGGGAGATTGAAAGGCTACATCAGCTAGACTCCAGACGCACAATCAAAACTTTGTAGCTCAGAAAACCTGCCGCTACAAAATCCGAGAACCAAAAGAGCTATGTAGCTGTGCTGGAAAAAAAAACTAAGGAGCCTCCAAATATCACGAAACAGAACAATCACCAGACCCAATCAAACAAAACCGCGTGATGAAAACCAAACAAAACCAGCATGGTAAAAAATCGTGTGTCAGGAGATTGTGCGTCAGCATGGTAAAAAACCAGCGTGATGTAGCTGAGCTGAACAAAAAACTGAGCCTCCAAATGTCACGAAACAGAACAATCACCTGACCCAATAAAAAAAACCGCGTGATGGAAACAAAACAAAACCAGCATGGTAAAAATTTGACAAAACCGCAATGGAAACCAAATAAGACCAGCATGGCAAAGCCTAGACAAAAACGCGTGATGGAAACCAAACAAAACCAGCATGACAAAAACTAGACAAAACCGCTTTCAGGTGCTAAATACTGATCTAAAGTGGTTAAGACTTCAGAACACAACATCTATGGACCCAGATCTATCGAAGTTGATGTGCACAACACATAATAAAAGCATAGAAGCAGAGTCGCCTTCCTGTGTGTTTGGCTCTATCCTGTATCCCAAAGGAATGGACGGATTATGGTTGAACTTTGGGATTTCATGGATCGTATCTATGGAACGAAGGCTACAACCAAGAAAAACAAAGGTCTAAATTAAGTCAAGAAAGATTTTAGTAATATGAAACTAACGTGGCTAAGGATTTAGAAAGCAAATCCAGAAGTGTGACTTATCAAAATCGACAAAGGAAACACAGATTCCTCGATCAACTAGGACTGCACCTAGCAAAGATCTATATGGTCCTTGCTTGGTTGTGTGTCCAAAACAAAAATGAAAAACTTAACCTCATGACAATTACTTGATTTGACTGAACAACCACCAGTTTTGAACTAAAATTTCTCAGCCTACTGTGTCTGACATTGTTCTCCCCTTCAGATTGAGATCATAAAAGTGGAGCCCACGCAGATAATTCCCATATTTGTTTTTGAAATAGGCACAAAAAAGGCCTTTGGTGTGTTTTTGTCATAAAAACTCATCGCATTTTTTCGGGAGGGCCTAGAGGTCAAGCCACCGAAAATTGTTTCAACATCAGGCAGCCCAACAGAGACCCAAACAGGAACTCTTGATCCAACAAAGGCCCAGTAAACCTGGACTCTCGAAGGCCTGTATGGTATTTTACACATGACCCTTCAATTTATTCAATATTATCATAATTACTTATTTTCCCCTTCTTTTTACTTGCCCTGTACTCCTCAAACTCGAATTGTTCTGTCGCGGCCACCTAATCCCAATCATTGATGCCGATTCCCTCACCAGATTAGTCGAACTCCTCTTCGCATAAATTTAGCCGGCCGGCGTCTCAGGGGAAGCGGATTCCGTCGTTCTCGATACGAATTGGGCTGAATTTACTCTTTGGCGGAATTTGGGGAAGATTCCGTTCTGTTCTTGCGCTGCGGCTCCGGGGCATGGAGCCGCGGGCGTGGCTTAAGGCTGCGGTTTTGATGTGCTTGCTGGTGTTTTGCTCCGGGAGAGGTAGGCTGTTGAACCTCTTAACTCTGTTTGCCGATCAATTTTGCCAAGTTTACTTGAGGAATGTGAGTGATCACTGATGTGCAGGAACCGCTGAGGGCAAGAAGATCTGTAGTAGTTACATGTTTAGAGCAATTATACTGTTGCCGATCCAAGATTCTATCTTTAAGATGATTGTTAAGTACATTACCTGCAAGGATATGTGCTATGCTTAGTTTGTTTTGTTCTTGTTGTATCTCATACTGCACACTTATGTCACCGTGCCCTTTCAATTCAGAATTGAAGACCAAACATGCACCCATATATGACCCATCCCTTGCCCGTACGCTTGCTGAATACACTTCTGCTGTAAGTTCCTTTGTCTTTCTTGTTGTTATGGTCTTCTTTGGACTACCTCGGATTTCTTATGAACAATCCAGTAGGTTTTTATGGACTTGATGCTTTTGTTCAGGTTTATACTTCTGACCTAACACAATTATTTACGTGGACATGTGAAAGATGCGGCGACTTAACAGAGGTATTTATCATCATTATATACGCACTTTTTCTTAAACAATATTTATGGTTTGCCAAACTTTCATCAAAATCACATTCAGTTTTTTTGCGGAAGATTCACAAAATTTATTTGGTGACTCAGGGGTTTGAGGTGATAGAGCTTATTGTTGATGTGAAAAATTGCTTACAGGTAGCTCTGTCTACTCTTAATCCTTTTTTTCTAGTATATTTGTAATTTCAGTTGTATTGATGATCTTATACTTTTCATAAATCAGGCTTATGTTGGTTTTGCTAGAGGTATGAGTGCAGTTATAGTTGTGTTCAGAGGTACTCAAGAAAACAGGTTGGTAATGCCCTTGAAGTCTTGAATCTTCAAAAAAAACTTTGGTACCGAATGTCTTCTGAATTTTTGTATTAAAGTATGAGGCTTTTCAAATTGACACATGAATCCCTTCAATGACTATAATAGTCTATATCATGTTATTCGTGTGTGTTAATTTTGCTCTTTCATATTCTCAGCATTCAAAACTGGATAGAGGACTTATTTTGGAAACAACTTGATCTCGACTATCCGGGTATGCCTGAAGCAAAGGTGAGAGCTTAGTCTTAATGGGCTGAATTTACTCTTTGGCGGAATTTGGGGAAGATTCCGTTCTGTTCTTGCGCTGCGGCTCCGGGGCATGGAGCCGCGGGCGTGGCTTAAGGCTGCGGTTTTGATGTGCTTGCTGGTGTTTTGCTCCGGGAGAGGTAGGCTGTTGAACCTCTTAACTCTGTTTGCCGATCAATTTTGCCAAGTTTACTTGAGGAATGTGAGTGATCACTGATGTGCAGGAACCGCTGAGGGCAAGAAGATCTGTAGTAGTTACATGTTTAGAGCAATTATACTGTTGCCGATCCAAGATTCTATCTTTAAGATGATTGTTAAGTACATTACCTGCAAGGATATGTGCTATGCTTAGTTTGTTTTGTTCTTGTTGTATCTCATACTGCACACTTATGTCACCGTGCCCTTTCAATTCAGAATTGAAGACCAAACATGCACCCATATATGACCCATCCCTTGCCCGTACGCTTGCTGAATACACTTCTGCTGTAAGTTCCTTTGTCTTTCTTGTTGTTATGGTCTTCTTTGGACTACCTCGGATTTCTTATGAACAATCCAGTAGGTTTTTATGGACTTGATGCTTTTGTTCAGGTTTATACTTCTGACCTAACACAATTATTTACGTGGACATGTGAAAGATGCGGCGACTTAACAGAGGTATTTATCATCATTATATACGCACTTTTTCTTAAACAATATTTATGGTTTGCCAAACTTTCATCAAAATCACATTCAGTTTTTTTGCGGAAGATTCACAAAATTTATTTGGTGACTCAGGGGTTTGAGGTGATAGAGCTTATTGTTGATGTGAAAAATTGCTTACAGGTAGCTCTGTCTACTCTTAATCCTTTTTTTCTAGTATATTTGTAATTTCAGTTGTATTGATGATCTTATACTTTTCATAAATCAGGCTTATGTTGGTTTTGCTAGAGGTATGAGTGCAGTTATAGTTGTGTTCAGAGGTACTCAAGAAAACAGGTTGGTAATGCCCTTGAAGTCTTGAATCTTCAAAAAAAACTTTGGTACCGAATGTCTTCTGAATTTTTGTATTAAAGTATGAGGCTTTTCAAATTGACACATGAATCCCTTCAATGACTATAATAGTCTATATCATGTTATTCGTGTGTGTTAATTTTGCTCTTTCATATTCTCAGCATTCAAAACTGGATAGAGGACTTATTTTGGAAACAACTTGATCTCGACTATCCGGGTATGCCTGAAGCAAAGGTGAGAGCTTAGTCTTAAGTATTTATGATGAGGTTCTATAATGTGAACGCTACTTATAGTGGTGTTATGTCATCTTACAGGTTCACAGTGGATTTTATTCTGCTTACCATAACACAACCTTGCGTGATGGAGTTGTCCTTGGCATCCAAAAGACCAGGGAAGTGTATGGAAAAGTTCCTGTCATGGTCACAGGGCATTCCATGGGAGGAGCTATGGCTTCGTTTTGCGCCCTTGATCTTGTTGTAAGAAATCCATTTACCGGAGCAAAGTTTGCTATGAGCTTCTTTTCAAAGTTTAATCTTGTTATTGCATTCAACTATTTTTAACCCAGATTCTATGTTCTGCTAGATTAACTATGGGTTGAAGGATGTGACACTCATGACATTTGGGCAACCTCGGATTGGCAATGCTGTTTTTGCTTCTCATTTTAAAAGACATTTACCAAATGCTATTCGAGTTACCAATGCACATGATATTGTGCCTCATTTACCCCCATACTACCAGTACTTTCCACATAAGACATACCATCATTTCCCACGAGAGGTATGTTTTTTGTTTGTTTCCTTTTTACCTTTTCTAGCAATTACATATTTAATGCTCTCTATGTAGCATGTGATGAAATTGCCAATATCTTTTCACTTCTAGGTATGGGTTCATAATATTGGATTAGGAAGCCTCGTATACCCTGTAGAGGAAATTTGTGATGGTTCTGGAGAAGACCCAACTTGTAGCAGGTCTCTTTCTATCTTCCTGTGGTTTAAACTTGTCATATGTATGCCTCAAGTGCAAATTTCCCAGGTTAAAACTTGTCGTATTGATGCCTCTCCTAACATAGCCTTTCCGCTTTCCAGGTCTGTAAGTGGAAACAGTGTGCGTGACCATATACACTATCTTGGTATCAGCATGCATGCCGAGTCATCGGGATCATGCAGAATCGTCACACACGACGAAACACTGCAGTATAAGATGGACCCTGCAGGCAACATTGTCTTGTCGAAGCAGCCTGGTTTATCAGTTTATCACCAACACAGTGCACAGTGAATAAACTCAAAGACAGCATGAATTTTTGTGTTTAACTCATCCTCGTTGTGATGGTGGATAAATTGAGATGAATCTAAAGGAGGGAATGGGTAGAACTATCTGCATAAGTGCATAGTTTTGTGGGTTTATGTAAATAATACTAGCAATGTTCTTCGCAAATGGTACAGTTGGAGTCCAAGGATATTGTATATAACCTGTGTACTATACATCTCAAGTTTATTAAAGCAAAGCACCTACCATTTGCGACGATTCACTGGTTCCTCATCCTACAATCCAGTCTGACTTTCATGTTCCCTTGATAATTTCAATATTTAATACAAACTCTAATGTTGCAGAACATATTGAATATTTTGTATTATTTGTAATGGTACTTTCAGAAATGTTCCATTGGCGATTTGGACATGTAGAGTTAAGGGTTCTTCGACTCAGGTTCATGGGCATAGATTGAAAACTGAGACCCCGCATAAAAGGGGAACAAATACAGAAAAGAAAAAGGAAAGCAAAGCACAAGATGCAAGGGGCACAACAGTTTTGCTGATAGAGATAACATAAATGATGTGTTCTGACAACTCAACACAAAAATGTCACTAAGACAGATGCATCAAACACAGGCGGACTGCTGTAACCCCCCAGGTACAAACCCGTCAAAGAAGAACATCACATCCCTCGGCCTTTGGTACTTGGACTTGACATAAGCTCTACATTCCAGCAATGGTGCGGCCGCAGACACCATCATGCAAAAGGAACAGAAGATACCCACTGGATGAGATCATGTGCTCCTCAGAGCAGATTTTGCCTTTGCTCTCTACAGTCTTTCAACCAATGTTCTTCACCATGATGATAAAGGTGCATAAGCATGATGATCACATTCGTGAGGAATGGACGCCAGAAATGGGTGCCTTGATGGTAGTTGTGGTGGTGATATTTGTATGGAAAAGAAACTACGAAGCAGTGGTGATAGCCAGAAACAAAAGGAAGAAGAAATATTCACATAGACCTCAGGACAAAGACGGGACCAATGCCATGGTCCAAATCATCCTGTTGGGTGCCGGCAAGCAACTCAGCTTTGTTCAGAATGATGAGTAAATTGAGCACTCTGCTTCAGAGCTCTACTCTTTCGTACTTTGTAACTTGCAACAAGAATTGGTCATTTTCTCTCTCGTGAATTTTCCCCCCATGTTTTGGCCTCTGCCACAGCACGTTGCCTGTCAGAAGTCCTAGGAGACTCCCTCTTCCTTCCTGTATGAGCAGGACTACCGACTTGCAAACTTGCCATATCCACATCATCCAAACCAGATCTACGACCAGAACCACTGCCAGAGTTTGTCCTGCTAACCTCTGCTTCATATTTTGATGTTGTGGGGGCTTCTCTTCTCCTCAAATCTGGGGAATGGTGATTAGGTGAACGGAGGCGGCGTTGGTCACTGCCACCACCTCGGCTGGCCCTTGGAGTAGAAGAATTACTCCGGCTATGCTGAACAGGTGCATTTGGATCATATGTCTGAGAAGCTAGGTATGAAAGAGCAGTCACCACATCCCCAATAAAGGGCCGAGTAGCAGCTTGCTCTTGCAAACACATTGCAGCAACAGCTAAAGCCTGATACAGACCCCTCATGGGGAAGCAGCCCTGAAGTAACGGATCAGCCATTTTAGGAAATTTTCTGCGGTCCTTGAATAGAGGACGAGCCTGCAAAAAAAAAATCAACCATAATCAGTTATTCAAAATATTACAGAATATATCCAGAGCACTGTTTATTTAAGACTCCAACTGCCACGAAAGTTGTCTTAGATAGAAACTATATGCATGGTACTCAAAAGCTTAATAATACACAAGGTAACTAATCAGTTTGATATAATCCAAATTTACACTTGATCTGGACAAAAACAAACTTTTTACCTTTACAAAATCTAGTAATGCATTGTATTGGTCAAATTGCCTACAGAAACTGAAAGTTACTTTTCTGGAGCAAAAAATCACCATACATGCAGCCTCCACCAAATTGAAAAATAAACTAAATTGAACTGAGTAACAAACAACCCCATAATGATATCTTGTGTTAGGCTTTGGAAGACAACATTCAATAAAAGTAAGACAAAAAAGCATGATATGATATGGGAGAACAAAATAATAGGAAAAGTGGAACACCTAGGAAATTCCAGTGCTCCATTTTCAAACAGTTAAATCCTAAGTCAAAGATAGCAGAGTAGCTCAAAGAAAATAAATATAGACTGAGAAAATATGCAATGACCCACTCTCTATTATTTCCTGAAACAGTCTTATTTTCTGGGCGGAAAAACAATTAATCCCATCCTGATTTTTGTTGCCAAACAGAAGTGTCAATTCGAGGCGCCAGCAAAACACCAGATGTTTTATGTATTAACCAGATACACTATATTCCTAGAAGTTATGTCAGTTTATCACAAGGAATCTAAAAGGTATACGAGCTTTCCAATGATAAATTCAAGGCAAACAGTTGATCACATGAAGAAGTTAAGTAGCGAAGAACATACCCATGCAACTAGGTTTTGCTCCCCATGAGGTTTAGTGTTGTCAATTGCTTTGCGACCAGTAATCAGTTCAAGGAACACAACACCAAAACTATATACATCAGACTTAACCGTAAGCTGCCCCGTCATTGCATACTCAGGGGCACAGTAGCCATATGTTCCCATAACACGTGTTGAAACATGAGTCTTATCACCAACAGGGCCAAGTTTTGCAAGGCCAAAGTCTGATAGCTTTGGATGATACCCTTCACCAAGTAGAATGTTTGACGACTTGAAATCCCGGTAAATAACAGGTGGACTTGCCTTGTCATGCAAGTATTCTAAGCCCTTGGCAGCACCAGCAGCTATCTTCATTCGTGTATTCCAGTCGAGAGGTTCCTTTTCAGGTGGGATATCTAACATAAAAAACATAAGTTTGTAATCATGTTGCTGCTTAAGAACAAGAATAAGAGGATTACTTTACAAATCACAACTTATCACTTAAGGTAAGATATTTTTCTATTCTTAAATTGTGTTTTGAATTCCAAAACTAAAAAGTTCCAAGTACTGAATGTGCCCCAAGAAATAACCTGACACATTCCCATTATCCACAAAGCAAAGCATCAAAATATAATGGCTGTGGATGTGAGAACTTTGATTGTTATGCCTATGTCCAAATCTTGGGCCCCCTTAGGTCCTACGAACAAAGGTCACGACACATGTTCCAGGAATATGCAACTCTGAAATCTTAACATGGCTCGGCACAACAAGCCTCCCCATGCATTAGAATCTGATGGGATCAGCCTTCCACTGTGACTCAATGACTCATTAGTTGGGCCACTAGAATTATGACAATTCCGATTTTATTGTTGGCAAGACTGGTCTCAAAATTTATCCAGCAAGCCCTCAGACAAGATTTGATTTTGATCACGATCGATTAAGAAAAAAAGGAGAGAATATTATTAACCAGAAACAGAGCATGACTTATAAAAGTTGAAATTCAGTGAATTATATGCTCAATAAGTATAACATAGCACCTCCACAAGGAGGACCAAGATATATGTACCCATAGAAGTACGACAAGATTTCATTTATTACACAATGGTTTCAATCAATTATACAATTATTCTCCGACTTAACTATCCCAACCGTTGATTATAGTGTCAGGTAAACAGTAGTAGAATAGAAGTTTCAGGTACCTAGCTTCTTGCACAGTATCTAACCTCTCTGTTGCACAAAACATATGTAGCATCCATAATAACAGTCCTGACATATGCAATACGATACAACTCCTTGAACATGCAGAACTATCTATAAGTAAAGTTCAGTACATGTATTAATAATATAAGCAAACATACCATGCAAATGATCCTCAAGTGATCCCAATGGCATAAACTCATATACAAGAAGGCGTTGGTCCCCATCAGCACAGTATCCAATTAGGTTGACCAGATTGTCATGATGCAATAGACTAAGCATTAGAACCTCAACCAGAAATTCCCTATTTCCTTGAAGGCCATTGCGATCAAGTTGCTTCACAGCAACAGCCTGTTAAGTAATGTTGCTTCGTTAATCAAGAGTTTCATCAAGAGAATGTATGCGACAACGTTTAATCAACAAACGTAATTAAATAATTCCATTCATACCATAAATTCAAGTTCACATTTCATCTATACCATCACCCTATGCCAATGACATGTACAACCAGACCCCACATGTCATTGACTAGCTTGATGATAGAGATGAAACAAAATGATGGTATGGATGCAGCCGCTAAAACCCTATATATGGAGGATCACTGCATCAAATCACTTTCAGAGACACAAACCTGCCCATCCTCTAAACGTCCTTTATAAACACGGCCAAAACCTCCTTCGCCCAATAAGCAATCTTGTCTGAAGTTCTTGGTGGCAGCAGCAAGCTCACGAAAAGTGAAAGTGTGTGCTGCAATATGTTGATTGTTCCCCTCCCTCAGGATTACTGCATCCTTCTTAGAGTCCAATCCACCCTGTGGTTTTGATTTATCTAAGGAAGAAATTAATCTAGGGTTAGATATCATCAACTAAAGAATGCACCATAAACAAAGTGAACTACCCCCAACACAAACATTACAGTAATATATGTAACAAAAACTAATGGACTGGAAATGTAGATGCTAGAACATTTGTCTTTATGTCTTAGTAGTCAAATTCATTAAAAATATTGAGAACATATAACTGATGGTACAGTTGTATTCATGATACAACTAATCAAATATAACTGCTCTAGCATGTGCATCATCATAATAGTCTATAACTAACAGAAACCAACCAAATAGACTGTGTACATTTTTTTTCTTTTTTATCTAATTAAAGTGTGAATTCCATTTTCCCAAGCCTCTCAAAGCAGATTTTGAGCATCCTAGTGACCTCATTTTTGGTTAAGTTACATAGTACGCATCCCAAAGGCAAAAGTAAAGGTACAACAAATAACAGCTACATAAAAGTAAGTAACATAGAAGATGCTAATGCTAACGATCTTAGAACACAGGTTAAAATCTGATGGCGGAAAAAAATGTGCCTAATATTCAGCATCAAACTAAATGTTTACACTTCCGATCCATCAAAGAACATTTCTAGAGCAATTGTCATGGTCCTATATTGCACGTAATAAAACTCTGTAAACAGCATAAGCTAATATTAATCCTTCCATGAAAGGATATGAATAGATTCCGCAAATAGTAAGTGCCGTTTGCTAGACCAAATATACAACATGGTCTCCAGCTCTGGCCACAGCTCAATCGAATACACTTCACAACAGAAGGTTGCCGGCTTGCACAGCAGCTAATCCGATCCACCCAAATCTCGGTCTGTCGTGCATCACCAGGCCACACCAGAGGAAATTACAGGCCATTTACTACAACAAACCAACACAAGATCCAGTCTTTCCCGAGGAACCGCACCTGATCCGTCCCGGGACACGCGGCGATCCGACGAGGCGTCCTTGCGCGCGCCATCCTTCTTGGCCGCCCCCTCGCCGCCCGACCCAAAGCACGGCAGGCAGCCCATCCAAGAATCGCCGTTGAGAGGGGGGGAATGAACCAAGATAAGGGCGGCGGAGGCCGAACCACCACACCGAACGGGGATCTCTCCCCGATCTGGCGGCGGACGCCCTCCCAAAATCCGATCTTTAGAGTATGTGGATGAATTTGGATGGGATTTGGGAGCGGCGGGTCGGCGAATTTGAGGGGAGTAGGCGGGGTGAAAGAGAGGCCAAGGAGAGAGAAATGCCCGGGTCCGAGGGCAAAAGTCAGCTCGGGGCAGTGTGACGGGGGAGAGAGGATCTTCCGGGGAATCAGTCCACTGTACTCTCCAGCTTCAAAACACTCGTGTTCAGAATACATGCTTTGGCTTGATTGATTTGTTCTTGGAATTCACAAATAAATTGATTTCTACTAGTATAATGAAAAATGTTAGCTTAAAATCTGATTACCATTAACCTATTTTATCTCTTTTTTATATACTATTGACCATACCATAATGTGATGCTAGATGGGTTGCTCCCTGCGTCCCTTGGTTTTATATATCAGAACGGATTCAGTAACTCGGAATCCCCAACTCGCAATCAATTAGTCCCGCTTGATTTCCTCCTTTCAAATATTGTAAAAAAACACTAAGTAAAACAAAAGATATATTGTTACATTGTCATCTAAATTCAAGCTTTTTTTAACATACAATTCATTTTATTCTCTTTAAATTTTTCCCTAGTCTAAATAACCTCTTAAACTATAATTGAATTTACTTTATCTCAACATTCGCTAAATCAATTCACTTTTCACTCTCAATCTAAAGAAGTTTTGCTAACATGGTCTCATGTCAAATCCACGATGACAAACTTTTAGGTGGAGATTAGCGAAGATGGCTATGCTATCGTAGAACGAGATGTAGAGATATTAAGACAGACTTTTGGCTGAAAATCAACAAAGATGCATCACACCGCCTTGTAATGCATGTATATCAGGGCTGAGTATGTCAAATTACATTGACCTAACTCTAGGTAAGTGAAAAATGTTTAGCTAGAGAAAAAATGTGAAAAGTGTGTTGTTTTGACAGATGTTAAGGGTAAAATAAATTCTATAAATTAAAAAGTTATCTGAACTATAGCTAAATTTAATATAATTAAAATGGACTATATCCTTTTTGAATCAGAAAATTCAAGCCTTAGCCTCACAAAAATTTGTAAACGTGTATCTGTGTCCATGGTTTGCTCGTTGATGGGCTGACGTGTATCTATATGTCCATGGTTTGCTCGTTGACGGGCTGACTGACCCGTTCATGGGCCGAATGGTCTTGCGACGCGAAAAAAGCAATATAGACCGTCCTCTCCTCTCTGCTTCTGGTGCGCCGCTTTCTTCGTCGTCACAGGCGTGCGAACCCCAACCGGTTTTCTCTTCACCAACCGGACCTGCGCCATGGCGTCGCGAATCCTGGCCCGATCCAAGGCCGTAGCCCTCGCCGCCGCCCTCTCCCGCGTCGGCGCCGACGCCGCGCCGTCGCTCGCCGGAGCCCGCGCGCTCTCTTCCCTGCCCCGTTGCCCGGCCGCAGCGGGATCCCCTCTCGGACTCGGCAAGGTTCGTCTCGTCTCGTCTCCCCGCCCCTCTCTCTCTCCTGGCATGTGGCTGCTTTCTTATAGATGGAGTGGGGTGGCTGTGACGTGATCCATCCGCGTGAGTTGTGACCTCGTCTCGTCGCGTGCGCGCTTGATCTGATCATCTGTAGTGCGTAATAGACGGCTTGTCCGTGGCGGCCTGGCGTCGTCCTCGTGGTTCGATTAGCGCATGTTTTGGTGCGTGGTGGAGAAACTTGATTGCTAGTTTCATCTGAGAGTTTACGTTTGTGAAATATGTGGTTGTGCTTACTATGTGTAGCTATCTGTGAGCCTCATCAATGCACATGGTGATGGTATTTGGTGCAAGCAAAGAAGCATATTGCTTGGAAAAGAGATGCTGTATGTTGGTGCTATAGTTTGCAGGTCTGGTATGCTCCTCGATTGACGACTGCTGTATTTCTAATGCAAGATTGGTGCAGAAGCAGAAGTTTTCACATTAAAGGTTTCGTCAAATTAGGCCATATTGATTTTGGATATATACGGTCTATACCCCCAACTGATATACATACTTTGCAAATTGACCGTCAAGAGAAACAAGTTCAGTTTAATATCATAGAATGTTTGCACTGTTTTAAGTTTGCCACTGGTAGGAGCCATTAAGTTTTAACCTAAATGTACATCTTCTTCTCCCAGATATGTTCCTACTTGAACCATTGACCGGTTAAGATTTGTTTTCTTTTGACTTGTACGCCCCTTGCTCTCCTCAAGACATCAAGTTAATTTCGTGTGTAGTTTTTGTTGGCCGGATCCCTATTCTCTGTTCACAATTTACATGGTGAGTGATCTGACAGACTGTGACAATGATACATCAGCTCTTCGTGAGAGGAGTTGGTGGTATTCCTCTTTCAAGAGAATCAAATTTAGTTTAATTCCAGCTGTTTTGAGTTCGCCGTTCAGTCCATTTAAGTGGTAGGAGCCATTAAGTTTTAACCTAAATGTCAATCTCCTTCTCCCAGATAGATCCCTATTTGAAGCCTTGCTTGGGTTAAGATTTATTTTCTTTTGACTTGTTCATCCATCCCCAAGACCTCAAGTCAGTTTTATGCGTAGCTTTTGTTGGTCTGATTCCTGTTCTCTTTAACATTTTTAATGGTGAGCAATCTTACAATTTGTGACGATGAGGTATCAGCTCTACGCGAGAGGAGTTGTTCGATGGAAGTGATGTTTTAGATGCTGGTTGTTTTTGTAGCTAAGAGACCTAAGGATATTTCTGACTTGTCACAAGCTCGTCTATTCCCCTTTCATGACTAAACCACACATTCACTAACTGGCAAAACTGACTGCTGGCCGTGTTTTTGGTGGTATTGAACTGTACCTGGTTTTTGGTGGTAATTTTTTAGGTGCTATTCTTTCGGTGGCATAGACATAATTTTCCATTGATGATGAGTCCACACTGCAGGCTATGTTGATTATTTTGAGAAATGGGCATGATATGCATATATGATATAACTACCATTAGCTAGCTTTTGTTCCTTGCAAGTTTGACTAACCATCGGCTTCACACAAGTCGATACTATTGTTTGGTACCATTCGCTTTGATGGAGAAAAATGTTTGTTCAGTTTCATTACAATAGGGGCTGTGATAAAATTAGGAACAATGCTAACAATCTGTGAATGACAATAGTATCATGTTGTAGCAAATCGTATATCCTGGTTGATGTTCTGTGGTCATAGAGTTGTCCTCCCTTCGATGATAACAATTCAGGAATTACGTTTAATGTGGATGGTTGCTAATACACTGGTATTCCTTAGGCTTTTATGCAGATATAGTCTGGAAATATTGTATCTCCATTTCTTTAGAAGAATGAAACTCCATCCTTGTTCTAATCTGTCTGATATGTGTGTGCACAGATATTGGGATATGAACCAAGATCTCACCTCAGTGGAACACAAGTTTTACCTCGTTGGTTTTCTACTGTACCATCGTTTCCATTGATGATGAGTCCACACTGTAGGCTATGTTGATTATTTTGAGAAATGGACTTGATACGTATATGATATATCTACCATTAGCTTTTGTTCCTTGATTGTTTGAGTAACCTTGGCTTGACACGAGTTGATGCTACTGTTTGGTACCATTCGCTTTGATGGAGAGCAATATTTATTCTGTTTCATTGTAGCAATGCTGACAATCTGTGAATGACAATAGTATCATATTGTAGCAAGAAGGTATATCCTGGTTGATGTTTTGTGGTCATAGAGTTGTCCTCCCTTTGATAACAACAATTCAGGAATTACGTTTAATGTGGATGGTTGCTAATATGCTGGTATTCCTTAGGCTGTTATGCAGAATGAAATTATATCTCCATTGCTTAGAAGAATGAAATTACATCCTTGTTCTAATCTGTATGATATGTATGTGCACAGGTATTCGGATACGAACCAAGATCTCACCTCAGTGGAACACAAGTTTTACCTCGCTGGTTTTCTACTGTACCATCCAATGGATCTCCCACACAGAAACCACAGGTTTGTCATGAGTCAGGCCAGTGCCTGATTTGTCACTTGTCTGCCACCCTGTGCTGGTCATGTAATTTATGATGTTTGCAAATCTGACAGATCTCGGATGCACAGAAATCGATGGAGGGGGCCACCCCTAAGGTTGTGGCATTCAGCCCACTGGAAGCAGCTATTGCGAAACCCAGAAGCAGTCCCTTGACAAGTGAGAGCTCTAAAGTTAAGCGATCAGAGCTAGCAACACAGGTTACATTCTATATGATCCCAGCTCTACTTCTTGCATCGAAAAACAGCATAAGCACCTCTCTGCTGGTCGGTGCGGTGTTCCATCAAATATACATGTTCCACAAGGAGATCTTCCTGGACTATGTGCACCACGACATCACCAGAAAGTGGGCTTTGATATACTTCAAGATACTTCTGCTGGTCATGGCTAAGGACACCATCGTGTACTTCAATTTGTTCTAAGTTTACCCTGTTAGGTTATCGACGGATCCGCAGTGCACTTATCTGTACACAGAGAGAATAATGATGGTGGACAAATTCATTTTTCTTGAACTTTTCACTTCCATCTTCTTTACTTTTCCAACATGCTTCTGCTTTAAGTTAATCAGTGTGGAAGGGACTGATTAGTGGCCAATCAGATGATATCCCTGATTAAGCAGGAGAGTGGATTCTTGTTTGTAATAATTGTAAATGTCAATCGGCATCTTTTATTTCCTACTGAGTACTATTTGCTATCCTGGTCGAGTCATGGTGATTTTGTTTCCAGTGATTATCGCTGGACAGCTCTGCTCTCATACAATAACTTGTAGTTTCTGTCCCATTGCTCCATGAATGGTGTTCATGCAGCAAAAATTTATTTGTTTTTATTGGAATGTTTAGGTGCTGACACGGAGGAAATTTGTAAACGAACATTTTCGAGCTGCTGCATCAACCATGGCCTCTAGTTATGAATCTTATGACTTCCCCATTGTTTGGTAACTTCACCGTAAAAACGGGAAACTGTGCATGTGTCATCGCAACGCATCAGTGACGTGCAACCTTGTACAATTCTCTGCGACACCTTCAGCTGTGCAGCACGGCGCTTCCGGCAGTTTACATGCGACGCCATCGGCTGCCGAGCGCACATGCTGCATGATGGGCCGGCGTCCGGCGCGAGGCCACCGCCGGCATCCATGAACAGACGTTAGTGCTGGCACTGCCCAGGCACAGCTGTGGCAGGAACGGGTACACACCTTTAGCTGTATCTGGGCGTCGGCACTACTACAGTTTGCTGTAACAGTCACCATTGTGCTCAGTTGCTGTGAATTTCGGGGTGAGTTTTATAGACACAATGACCTTATGGTTTGAGGTTTGCGATCACTGAACCGATCACTCTCGTCAAAAGGAGCAGTGTAACATGTACGGACTCGCCATGGATGAAACTGGATGCTGTAGGGAAGAACAGGAAACAGAATGGGGTTCTTGGATTCGGCTCCTCCATTTTCCTTTCCTTTTCTGCATTTGCTTTTGTCTTCAGATCTCACTTCGCATACGAGCATATATGACTGGTTTGCAGAGGGCCCAAAAGGCTGCGGAAATACTTTGCTGGGCCAGCAGAACATGTATACTGGCCCTGCCACTGTGGAGAAAAAATGATATGGCTGGGATTCCCATACTGCACAAACTTTGTTGTCTTCCTGGCAGTTACAGCTCACTTCCTGTGCGTCTGTATCATTCTCTGACTTCCATTTTCTTTCTCTTTGGGCAGTTGGTCCTTTAGATCCTTTGGCAGCTTCTTGTTTTGAGCAAATAATTGCAATCAATGCTGTATCAGCAGGGTACATTATGGATTGGACGTATACAACTTTTCACTTTCAATGTTCAGTAGCTTTTGATATTAATTGTCTTGTTTTCTTCTCATGTTTTTTCACAATTAATAACCAGTGTTGACCAGAAGTGTAAAGCCCTGTTTGGATTCATAAGACTAACAATTAATCCGTGCTAGAAGTGTAAAGCCCTCTCCTCATTTTACCTTTTTGATGATTTTAGATATATGAAACCATGGAAAATCTGGTTTATGCGACAAAAAGGGAAACCTCTCAAGAAACAAATTGTGTGGAATGATACCCCCTTTTCCCTTGTCACAATTTGATGCTTCTTATGTCTGTCACTTACGACTAAATTACATAGAAAGAATAATCAACACTTTTTATGAATGTCCAATCAGCTATCTATCTAACGCATTCAATTACACACTTCTTTTCTGTAGAAAAAAAAAACAATTTTTGATGCAGCCTCTCATTCGGGTAAAAATGCTTGCCCGCTTTTGAGCAGTATTCTCATGAGATATGCAGCTACCAGTAGATTAACACATCCTACCATACATGATATATCTGGTAACCAGATCTTCTCAACAATGCCATGTCTCCATATAGATCCGGGTCAAGATTTCCTCTTCCCTGTAAATTTGGATGCAATAGGCTGGAAGTTGGCACAATGTGATGAGTGTTTCATTGGATTCTCATCTCCATAAACAGCATCATGCATGTGGCATCCCCATGTTTTAATTTTGTCCCCCACTTTGGCTTTGGTCAACTTAGCACACTTGGGATGTCTATATATTCATAGAGATTCGACACACTCATACAGAAATAAAACAATGGCATGTTTGTACAAAACTAAACTATGCTTTTTGAGATAATTTATTCGAAGGATTTTAGATGATTGTTCCAATCTCCCAAAACGTCCGGGCACTGAAATGAATTAATCATGCCCGCATGTTTGAAGAATATATGCACCACTCGGATAACATACATTTCATCTAGTTTAGCGTATCGGGTCAGAGTATTTTGCAGGTTGATATCTTAATTTACGTCACGGACTACGATTAAGCTGCACAAGGATTTTCAGTGGTTGTAATTTTTTAACTGTGCCGCATGAGTGTGTTAGAATAGTTTACTTGATGCAGACTTGGATCTTGGGGGCTATCTGACTGGATCCGTTGCTCCCCTGCCCTGTGTTTGGCTGTTTCCTTTTCTTTGCCATAACTTCAGCAAGTTGCATTGCTTGCATGGTGCACCCTAGGATCTCAGTTGGACATTAATTTTTTTATGCACTATATGCTTCATGTAATAAAATGGATATATTTTGACCATCCAATTAAACAGTTGCGCCTATGTGGAATTTTTTCAAAGGTGCAATTGTAAATCAACTTACCTGGTTGATCATTGTTGAACAACACCTAGCTTGTCATTTTGATAAATTTCCTGGTAGTGTGAAAATGCTAAATTCTAGTAAATAAAAGTATTTAGGATCCTGCTGCAACATGGAGATGGAATCAAAACCAAATTTGATGAATGTTGAACTTTTAGGGACAACTACCATGGTATTTACATTTGTAGTCTGATAAAGGTAGCCAAGCTTTTAGCTCCCAATCTAGCAGCAGTCAGTTGCTACAGACAAGACTCCTTTTTTACTCACTTTACAGTGACAGGAGAGCTTTTGGAGCCCTAAAAGCGCAGCCCCTGTTCGCCCTTTTCAAACATTCACACTGCAGTAGAACGTCACAGTTTCAAAGATACACAACAAATTACCCTAAGCCATAGCTGTACCAGGCATTTCCTGTGCTAATCCTGGACGGTCAAAGCAAATCCCGGCCCGGGCGGGCCCCGACCCAAAGCTAAGCCTAGGGTAATAGCGGCAGGGGACAGCCACTTGCGCTGTGGGACCACCATTTTGTTCTCCCACCTCTGATCAACTTTGGCTTCATGATGCTTTTTTTTGTGTGTTTTTGGTATTTTTTTATAGTTTTATGATATTTGTTCGGCTGAAAGATACAACTCTCGTTCCATTTAGTCTCGATCCTTAGTCACTCTTCAAGAACTTTCCATTCGGAATTTATTCTCATGGGTAGGGTTAACAAAACCGTCCGAGCAATGAAGCCAAGCGGTTTACTCTTTACCGCATGGTTTTAGTGATTTTAGATTTTTTAAAAAAAATCCAAAAAAATAAACTCTTTTATCGAAAACCGGCCTTCCTCTTGAACCTGACCGGGCCGGGTTGTCCGTTTTTTAACTATTTGTAGAACCATGCTCATGGGCTCTTTTCTTGTGTTCTGACTGGTATCCACAGCATGATTTTTATCGATCATTGACAATATGGCCGCTGTGGCAAGGAGTGGATGATTGCGAGCTATGAGCAACAAGCTACTCCAGTAAAGAACATGTTACTGGGAGAGTTTATAAGATGATCATAGGGTATGGTACATAAAGACTCGAAGCAATAGGGTACTAAACTCTAACGGAATTTCTGCTAGTAATAAACATTGTGTTAGAACACTAAAGTCATTTATGTGGATTTTTCGCCGGACACTGAAGCATTCAGTGATTTAGCGCAGACGTGCACAACAACGTTATCGTCACAGAGGATCATCACTGCACCTACAAGAATAAAATCAGGATCTCTTGTAGAAGAGGACCAAGATTCGGTGTACCGCACTGTCCCGGTGAGCCATGACGAAGTGACGATGGTAAATGATGTGTTTGTGCGTGTCCCCAGCGAAAACGAAAGGAGAAAGACAGAGTGACAGGGGAGAGAGGAAAGGGAAAGCCTGGCCTCCTCGAAGCTAGCAGATTCTCTCTTTTCCTTGTACCAGAAAGTAGGAAATTCCCAATCATCAAATGGATCTCTTTCTTTGTTTCTCTCTCCTTTTTTCTATGAAATCATCCTCTTTTTCTTCTTGAAACAAGATTTTTCTCAATTCTTTTTTAAATTTTCCAACAATTTTTTGTTGAGAAATGGTGAAGCGAAAGATACCATTGCAGGAAGCCGCCCAAGCTGCTGACCTCTCTCTCTGTGCTGATCTCTGACGGCCACCAACCCCGCACGGCCCTACGACGCTGGCTGGTTCCCGCACAGGCGCACACGCCCCCCGACACG